>JAYJMM010000048.1:0-59347 GCA_037349105.1 Limnomonas spitsbergensis
AGGGAGCAGGTGGAGTGCTTTGGCTGTTGAGAAGCAGGATGGGGAGGACAGGGGAGCAGGTGGAGTGCTTTGGCTGTTGAGAAGCAGGATGGGAGGACGAGGGAGCAGTGGAGTGCTTTGGCTGTTGAGAAGCAGGATGGGAGGACAGGGGAGCAGGTGGAGTGCTTTGGCTGTTGAGAAGCAGGATGGGAGGACGGGGGAGCAGGTGGAGTGCTTTGGCTGTTGAGAAGCAGGATGGGGAGGACGGGGGAGCAGGTGGAGTGCTTGGCTGTTGAGAAGCAGGATGGGAGGACGGGGGAGCATGTGGAGTGCTTTGGCTGTTGAGAAGCAGGATGGGAGGACGGGGAGCAGGTGGAGTGCTTGGCTGTTGAGAAGCAAGATGGGAGGACGAGGGAGCAGGTGGAGTGCTTTGGCTGTTGAGAAGCAGGATGGGAGGACGAGGGAGCAGGTGGAGTGCTTTGGCTGTTGAGAAGCAGGATGGAGGACGAGGGAGCAGGTGGAGTGCTTTGGCTGTTGAGAAGCAGGATGGGAGGACAGGGAGCAGGTGGAGTGCTTTGGCTGTTGAGAAGCAGGATGGGAGGACGGTAGAGCAGTGTAGTGCTTTGGCTGTTGAGAAGCAGGATGGGAGGACAGGGGAGCAGGTGGAGTGCTTTGGCTGTTGAGAAGCAGGATGGGAGGACGGGGAGCATGTGAGTGCTTTGGCTGTTGAGAAGCAGGATGGGAGGACGAGGGAGCAGGTGGAGTGCTTTGGCTGTTGAGAAGCAAGATGGGAGGACGAGGGAGCAGGTGGAGTGCTTTGGCTGTTGAGAAGCAGGATGGGAGGACAGGGGAGCAGGTGGAGTGCTTTGGCTGTTGAGAAGCAGGATGGGAGGACGGGGGAACAGGTGGAGTGCTTTGGCTGTTGAGAAGCAGGATGGAGGACGAGGGAGCAGGTGGAGTGCTTTGGCTGTTGAGAAGCAGGATGGGAGGACGAGGAGCAGGTGGAGTGCTTTGGCTGTTGAGAAGCAGGATGGGAGGACGGGGAGCAGGTGGAGTGCTTTGGCTGTTGAGAAGCAGGATGGGAGGACGGGGGAGCAGGTGTAGTGCATTGGCTGTTGAGAAGCAGGATGGGAGGACGGGGGAGCAGGTGGAGTGCTTTGGCTGTTGAGAAGCAAGATGGGAGGACGAGGGGCAGGTGGAGTGCTTTGGCTGTTGAGAAGCAGGATGGGAGGACGAGGGAGCATGTGGTGGCTTTGGCTGTTGAGAAGCAGATGGGAGGACGAGGGAGCAGGTGGAGTGCTTTGGCTGTTGAGAAGCAGGATGGGAGGACGAGGGAGCAGGTGGAGTGCTTTGGCTGTTGAGAAGCAGGATGGGAGGACGAGGGAGCAGGGGAGTGCTTTGGCTGTTGAGAAGCAGGATGGGAGGACGGGGAGCATGTGGAGTCTTTGGCTGTTGAGAAGCAGGATGGGAGGACGGGGAGCAGGTGTAGTGCATTTGGCTGTTGAGAAGCAGGATGGGAGGACAGGGGAGCAGGTGGAGTGCTTTGGCTGTTGAGAAGCAGGATGGGAGGACGGGGAGCAGGTGGAGTGCTTTGGCTGTTGAGAAGCAGGATGGGAGGACGAGGGAGCAGGTGGAGTGCTTTGGCTGTTGAGAAGCAGGATGGGAGGACGGGGAGCAGATGGAGTGCTTTGGCTGTTGAGAAGCAGGATGGGAGGACAGGGGAGCAGGTGGAGTGATTTGGCTGTTGAGAAGCAGGATGGGAGGACGAGGGAGCAGTGGAGTGCTTTGGCTGTTGAGCAGGATGGGAGGACAGGGGAGCAGGTGGAGTGCTTTGGCTGTTGAGAAGCAGGATGGGAGGACGGGGGAGCAGGTGGAGTGCTTTGGCTGTTGAGAAGCAGGATGGGAGGACGAGGGAGCAGGTGGAGTGCTTTGGCTGTTGAGAAGCAGGATGGGAGGACGAGGGAGCAGGTGGAGTGCTTTGGCTGTTGAGAAGCAGGATGGGAGGACAGGGGAGCAGGTGGAGTGCTTTGGCTGTTGAGAAGCAGGATGGGAGGACGAGGGAGCAGTGGAGTGCTTTGGCTGTTGAGAAGCAGGATGGGAGGACGGGAGCAGGTGGAGTGCTTTGGCTGTTGAGAAGCAGGATGGGAGGACGGGGGAGCAGGTGGAGTGCTTTGGCTGTTGAGAAGCAGGATGGGAGGACGGGGAGCAGGTGGAGTGCTTTGGCTGTTGAGAAGCAGGATGGGAGGACGGGGGAGCAGGTGGAGTGCTTTGGCTGTTGAGAAGCAGGATGGGAGGACGAGGGAGCAGGTGGAGTGCTTTGGCTGTTGAGAAGCAGGATGGGAGGACGAGGGAGCAGGTGGAGTGCTTTGGCTGTTGAGAAGCAGGATGGAGGACGAGGGAGCAGGTGGAGTGCTTTGGCTGTTGAGAAGCAGGATGGGAGGACGAGGGAGCAGGTGGAGTGCTTTGGCTGTTGAGAAGCAGGATGGGAGGACGGGGAGCAGTGTGGAGTGCTTTGGCTGTTGAGAAGCAGGATGGGAGGACGAGGGAGCAGGTGGAGTGCTTTGGCTGTTGAGAAGCAGGATGGGAGGACGAGGGAGCAGGTGGAGTGCTTTGGCTGTTGAGAAGCAGGATGGGAGGACGAGGGGAGCAGGTGGAGTGCTTTGGCTGTTGAGAAGCAGGATGGGAGGACAGGGGAGCAGGTGGAGTGCTTTGGCTGTTGAGAAGCAGGATGGGAGGACGGGGAGCAGGTGAGTGCTTTGGCTGTTGAGAAGCAGGATGGGAGGACGGGGGAGCAGGTGGAGTGCTTTGGCTGTTGAGAAGCAGGATGGGAGGACGAGGGAGCAGGTGGAGTGCTTTGGCTGTTGAGAAGCAGGATGGGAGGACGAGGGAGCAGGTGGAGTGCTTTGGCTGTTGAGAAGCAGGATGGGAGGACGAGGGAGCAGGTGGAGTGCTTTGGCTGTTGAGAAGCAGGATGGGAGGACGAGGGAGCAGGTGGAGTGCTTTGGCTGTTGAGAAGCAGATGGGAGGACGAGGGAGCAGGTGGAGTGCTTTGGCTGTTGAGAAGCAGGATGGGAGGACGAGGGAGCAGGTGGAGTGCTTTGGCTGTTGAGAAGCAAGATGGGAGGACGAGGGAGCAGGTGGAGTGCTTTGGCTGTTGAGAAGCAGGATGGGAGGACGAGGAGCAGGTGGAGTGCTTTGGCTGTTGAGAAGCAGGATGGGAGGACGAGGGAGCAGGTGGAGTGCTTTGGCTGTTGAGAAGCAGGATGGGAGGACAGGGGAGCAGGTGTAGTGCATTTGGCTGTTGAGAAGCAGGATGGGAAGACGGGGAGCATGTGTAGTGCATTTGGCTGTTGAGAAGCAGGATGGGAGGACAGGGGAGCAGGTGGAGTGATTTGGCTGTTGAGAAGCAGGATGGGAGGACGGGGGCAGATGGAGTGCTTTGGCTGTTGAGAAGCAGGATGGGAGGACGAGGAGCAGGTGGAGTGATTTGGCTGTTGAGAAGCAGGATGGGAGGACGGGGAGCAGATGGAGTGCTTTGGCTGTTGAGAAGCAGGATGGGAGGACAGGGGAGCAGGTGGAGTGCTTTGGCTGTTGAGAAGCAGGATGGGAGGACGAGGGAGCAGTGGAGTGCTTTGGCTGTTGAGAAGCAGGATGGGAGGACAGGGGAGCAGGTGGAGTGCTTTGGCTGTTGAGAAGCAGGATGGGAGGACGGGGAGCAGGTGGAGTGCTTTGGCTGTTGAGAAGCAGGATGGGAGGACGGGGGAGCAGGTGTAGTGCTTTGGCTGTTGAGAAGCAGGATGGGAGGACGAGGGAGCAGGTGGAGTGCTTTGGCTGTTGAGAAGCAGGATGGGAGGACGGGGGAGCAGGTGGAGTGCTTTGGCTGTTGAGAAGCAGGATGGGAGGACGGGGGAGCAGGTGGAGTGCTTTGGCTGTTGAGAAGCAGGATGGGAGGACGAGGGAGCAGGTGGAGTGCTTTGGCTGTTGAGAAGCAGGATGGGAGGACGAGGGAGCAGGTGGAGTGCTTTGGCTGTTGAGAAGCAGGATGGAGGACGAGGGAGCAGGTGGAGTGCTTTGGCTGTTGAGAAGCAGGATGGGAGGACGAGGGAGCAGGTGGAGTGCTTTGGCTGTTGAGAAGCAGGATGGGAGGACAGGGGAGCATGTGTAGTCATTTGGCTGTTGAGAAGCAGGATGGGAGGACGGGGAGCAGTGTAGTGCATTTGGCTGTTGAGAAGCAGGATGGGAGGACAGGGAGCAGGTGGAGTGCTTTGGCTGTTGAGAAGCAGGATGGGAAGACGGGGAGCATGTGGAGTGCTTTGGCTGTTGAGAAGCAGGATGGGAGGACGAGGGAGCAGTGGAGTGCTTTGGCTGTTGAGAAGCAGGATGGGAGGACGAGGGAGCAGGTGGAGTGCTTTGGCTGTTGAGAAGCAGGATGGGAGGACAGGGGAGCAGGTGGAGTGCTTTGGCTGTTGAGAAGCAGGATGGGAGGACGAGGGAGCAGGTGGAGTGCTTTGGCTGTTGAGAAGCAGGATGGGAGGACAGGGGAGCAGGTGGAGTGCTTTGGCTGTTGAGAAGCAGGATGGGAGGACGGGGGAGCAGGTGGTAGTGCTTTGGCTGTTGAGAAGCAGGATGGGAGGACGGGGGAGCAGGTGGAGTGCTTTGGCTGTTGAGAAGCAAGATGGGAGGACGGGGGAGCAGGTGGAGTGCTTTGGCTGTTGAGAAGCAGGATGGGAGGACGAGGGAGCAGGTGGAGTGCTTTGGCTGTTGAGAAGCAGGATGGGAGGACGAGGGAGCAGGTGGAGTGCTTTGGCTGTTGAGAAGCAGGATGGGAGGACGAGGGAGCAGGTGGAGTGCTTTGGCTGTTGAGAAGCAGGATGGGAGGACGAGGGAGCAGGTGGAGTGCTTTGGCTGTTGAGAAGCAGGATGGGAGGACGGGGAGCAGGTGGAGTGCTTTGGCTGTTGAGAAGCAGGATGGGAGGACGAGGGAGCAGTGGAGTGCTTTGGCTGTTGAGAAGCAGGATGGGAGGACGAGGGAGCAGGTGGAGTGCTTTGGCTGTTGAGAAGCAGGATGGGAGGACAGGGGAGCAGGTGGAGTGCTTTGGCTGTTGAGAAGCAGGATGGGAGGACGAGGGAGCAGTGGAGTGCTTTGGCTGTTGAGAAGCAGGATGGGAGGACAGGGGAGC
Organism: Limnomonas spitsbergensis; assembly: GCA_037349105.1. Lineage (NCBI taxonomy): Eukaryota > Viridiplantae > Chlorophyta > Chlorophyceae > Chlamydomonadales > Limnomonas > Limnomonas spitsbergensis. Next base: position 5,160 of record JAYJMM010000048.1, read on the forward strand.
AGGTGGAGTGCTTTGGCTGTTGAGAAGCAGGATGGGAGGACGGGGAGCAGGTGGAGTGCTTTGGCTGTTGAGAAGCAGGATGGGAGGACGGGGGAGCAGGTGGAGTGCTTTGGCTGTTGAGAAGCAGGATGGGAGGACGGGGGAGCAGGTGGAGTGCTTTGGCTGTTGAGAAGCAGGATGGGAGGACGAGGGAGCAGGTGGAGTGCTTTGGCTGTTGAGAAGCAGGATGGGAGGACGAGGGAGCAGGTGGAGTGCTTTGGCTGTTGAGAAGCAGGATGGGAGGACGAGGGAGCAGGTGGAGTGCTTTGGCTGTTGAGAAGCAGGATGGGAGGACGAGGGAGCAGGTGGAGTGCTTTGGCTGTTGAGAAGCAGGATGGGAGGACAGGGGAGCAGGTGGAGTGCTTTGGCTGTTGAGAAGCAGGATGGGAAGACGGTAGAGCATGTGTAGTGCTTTGGCTGTTGAGAAGCAGGATGGGAGGACAGGGGAGCAGGTGGAGTGCTTTGGCTGTTGAGAAGCAGGATGGGAGGACGGGGGAGCAGGTGGAGTGCTTTGGCTGTTGAGAAGCAGGATGGGAGGACGAGGGAGCAGGTGGAGTGCTTTGGCTGTTGAGAAGCAGGATGGGAGGACGAGGGAGCAGGTGGAGTGCTTTGGCTGTTGAGAAGCAGGATGGGAGGACGAGGGAGCAGGTGGAGTGCTTTGGCTGTTGAGAAGCAGGATGGGAGGACGAGGGAGCAGGTGGAGTGCTTTGGCTGTTGAGAAGCAGGATGGGAGGACGGGGGAGCAGGTGGAGTGCTTTGGCTGTTGAGAAGCAGGATGGGAAGACGGTAGAGCATGTGTAGTCATTTGGCTGTTGAGAAGCAGGATGGGAGGACAGGGGAGCAGGTGGAGTGCTTTGGCTGTTGAGAAGCAGGATGGGAGGACGGGGAGCAGGTGGAGTGCTTTGGCTGTTGAGAAGCAGGATGGGAGGACGAGGGAGCAGGTGGAGTGCTTTGGCTGTTGAGAAGCAGGATGGGAGGACGGGGAGCAGGTGGAGTGCTTTGGCTGTTGAGAAGCAGGATGGGAGGACAGGGGAGCAGGTGGAGTGCTTTGGCTGTTGAGAAGCAGGATGGGAGGACGAGGGAGCAGTGGAGTGCTTTGGCTGTTGAGAAGCAGGATGGGAGGACAGGGGAGCAGGTGGAGTGCTTTGGCTGTTGAGAAGCAGGATGGGAGGACGGGGAGCAGGTGGAGTGCTTTGGCTGTTGAGAAGCAGGATGGGAGGACGAGGGAGCAGTGGAGTGCTTTGGCTGTTGAGAAGCAGGATGGGAGGACGAGGGAGCAGGTGGAGTGCTTTGGCTGTTGAGAAGCAGGATGGGAGGACAGGGGAGCAGGTGGAGTGCTTTGGCTGTTGAGAAGCAGGATGGGAGGACGAGGGAGCAGTGGAGTGCTTTGGCTGTTGAGAAGCAGGATGGGAGGACAGGGGAGCAGGTGGAGTGCTTTGGCTGTTGAGAAGCAGGATGGGAGGACGGGGGAGCAGGTGGAGTGCTTTGGCTGTTGAGAAGCAGGATGGGAGGACGGGGGAGCAGGTGGAGTGCTTTGGCTGTTGAGAAGCAGGATGGGAGGACGGGGAGCAGGTGGAGTGCTTTGGCTGTTGAGAAGCAGGATGGGAGGACGAGGGAGCAGGTGGAGTGCTTTGGCTGTTGAGAAGCAGGATGGGAGGACGAGGGAGCAGGTGGAGTGCTTTGGCTGTTGAGAAGCAGGATGGGAGGACGAGGGAGCAGGTGGAGTGCTTTGGCTGTTGAGAAGCAGGATGGGAGGACGAGGGAGCAGGTGGAGTGCTTTGGCTGTTGAGAAGCAGGATGGGAGGACGGGGAGCAGGTGGAGTGCTTTGGCTGTTGAGAAGCAGGATGGGAGGACGAGGGAGCAGTGGAGTGCTTTGGCTGTTGAGAAGCAGGATGGGAGGACGAGGGAGCAGGTGGAGTGCTTTGGCTGTTGAGAAGCAGGATGGGAGGACAGGGAGCAGGTGGAGTGCTTTGGCTGTTGAGAAGCAGGATGGGAGGACGGGGAGCAGGTGGAGTGCTTTGGCTGTTGAGAAGCAGGATGGGAGGACGGGGGAGCAGGTGGAGTGCTTTGGCTGTTGAGAAGCAGGATGGGAGGACGGGGAGCAGGTGGAGTGCTTTGGCTGTTGAGAAGCAGGATGGGAGGACGAGGGAGCAGGTGGAGTGCTTTGGCTGTTGAGAAGCAGGATGGGAGGACGAGGGAGCAGGTGGAGTGCTTTGGCTGTTGAGAAGCAGGATGGGAGGACGAGGGAGCAGGTGGAGTGCTTTGGCTGTTGAGAAGCAGGATGGGAGGACGAGGGAGCAGGTGGAGTGCTTTGGCTGTTGAGAAGCAGGATGGGAGGACGAGGGAGCAGGTGGAGTGCTTTGGCTGTTGAGAAGCAGGATGGGAGGACGAGGGAGCAGGTGGAGTGCTTTGGCTGTTGAGAAGCAGGATGGGAGGACGAGGGAGCAGGTGGAGTGCTTTGGCTGTTGAGAAGCAGGATGGGAGGACGAGGGAGCAGGTGGAGTGCTTTGGCTGTTGAGAAGCAGGATGGGAGGACGAGGGAGCAGGTGGAGTGCTTTGGCTGTTGAGAAGCAGGATGGGAGGACGGGGGAGCAGGTGGAGTGCTTTGGCTGTTGAGAAGCAGGATGGGAGGACGGGGGAGCATGTGGAGTGCTTTGGCTGTTGAGAAGCAGGATGGGAGGACGGGGGAGCAGGTGGAGTGCTTTGGCTGTTGAGAAGCAGGATGGGAGGACGGGGAGCAGGTGGAGTGCTTTGGCTGTTGAGAAGCAGGATGGGAGGACGAGGGAGCAGGTGGAGTGCTTTGGCTGTTGAGAAGCAGGATGGGAGGACGGGGGAGCAGGTGGAGTGCTTTGGCTGTTGAGAAGCAGGATGGGAGGACAGGGGAGCAGGTGGAGTGCTTTGGCTGTTGAGAAGCAGGATGGGAGGACGAGGGAGCAGTGGAGTGCTTTGGCTGTTGAGAAGCAGGATGGGAGGACAGGGGAGCAGGTGGAGTGCTTTGGCTGTTGAGAAGCAGGATGGGAGGACGGGGAGCAGGTGGAGTGCTTTGGCTGTTGAGAAGCAGGATGGGAGGACGGGGGAGCAGGTGGAGTGCTTTGGCTGTTGAGAAGCAGGATGGGAGGACGAGGGAGCAGGTGGAGTGCTTTGGCTGTTGAGAAGCAGGATGGGAGGACGGGGGAGCAGGTGGAGTGCTTTGGCTGTTGAGAAGCAGGATGGGAGGACGGGGAGCAGGTGGAGTGCTTTGGCTGTTGAGAAGCAGGATGGGAGGACGAGGGAGCAGGTGGAGTGCTTTGGCTGTTGAGAAGCAGGATGGGAGGACGAGGGAGCAGGTGGAGTGCTTTGGCTGTTGAGAAGCAGGATGGGAGGACGAGGGAGCAGGTGGAGTGCTTTGGCTGTTGAGAAGCAGGATGGGAGGACGGGGAGCAGGTGGAGTGCTTTGGCTGTTGAGAAGCAGGATGGGAGGACGAGGGAGCAGGTGGAGTGCTTTGGCTGTTGAGAAGCAGGATGGGAGGACGGGGAGCAGGTGGAGTGCTTTGGCTGTTGAGAAGCAGGATGGGAGGACAGGGGAGCAGGTGGAGTGATTTGGCTGTTGAGAAGCAGGATGGGAGGACGAGGGAGCAGTGGAGTGCTTTGGCTGTTGAGAAGCAGGATGGGAGGACAGGGGAGCAGGTGGAGTGCTTTGGCTGTTGAGAAGCAGGATGGGAGGACGGGGGAGCAGGTGGAGTGCTTTGGCTGTTGAGAAGCAGGATGGGAGGACGGGGAGCAGGTGGAGTGCTTTGGCTGTTGAGAAGCAGGATGGGAGGACGGGGGAGCAGGTGGAGTGCTTTGGCTGTTGAGAAGCAGGATGGGAGGACGAGGGAGCAGGTGGAGTGCTTTGGCTGTTGAGAAGCAGGATGGGAGGACGAGGGAGCAGGTGGAGTGCTTTGGCTGTTGAGAAGCAGGATGGGAGGACGAGGGAGCAGGTGGAGTGCTTTGGCTGTTGAGAAGCAGGATGGGAGGACGAGGGAGCAGGTGGAGTGCTTTGGCTGTTGAGAAGCAGGATGGGAGGACGGGGAGCAGGTGGAGTGCTTTGGCTGTTGAGAAGCAGGATGGGAGGACGAGGGAGCAGTGGAGTGCTTTGGCTGTTGAGAAGCAGGATGGGAGGACGAGGGAGCAGGTGGAGTGCTTTGGCTGTTGAGAAGCAGGATGGGAGGACAGGGGAGCAGGTGGAGTGATTTGGCTGTTGAGAAGCAGGATGGGAGGACGAGGGAGCAGTGGAGTGCTTTGGCTGTTGAGAAGCAGGATGGGAGGACAGGGGAGCAGGTGGAGTGCTTTGGCTGTTGAGAAGCAGGATGGGAGGACGGGGGAGCAGGTGGAGTGCATTGGCTGTTGAGAAGCAGGATGGGAGGACGGGGGAGCAGGTGGAGTGCTTTGGCTGTTGAGAAGCAGGATGGGAGGACGGGGGAGCAGGTGGAGTGCTTTGGCTGTTGAGAAGCAGGATGGGAGGACGAGGGAGCAGGTGGAGTGCTTTGGCTGTTGAGAAGCAGGATGGGAGGACGAGGGAGCAGGTGGAGTGCTTTGGCTGTTGAGAAGCAGGATGGGAGGACGAGGGAGCAGGTGGAGTGCTTTGGCTGTTGAGAAGCAGGATGGGAGGACGAGGGAGCAGGTGGAGTGCTTTGGCTGTTGAGAAGCAGGATGGGAGGACAGGGGAGCAGGTGTAGTGCATTTGGCTGTTGAGAAGCAGGATGGGAGGACGGGGAGCATGTGTAGTGCATTTGGCTGTTGAGAAGCAGGATGGGAGGACAGGGGAGCAGGTGGAGTGCTTTGGCTGTTGAGAAGCAGGATGGGAGGACGGGGAGCAGGTGGAGTGCTTTGGCTGTTGAGAAGCAGGATGGGAGGACGAGGGAGCAGGTGGAGTGCTTTGGCTGTTGAGAAGCAGGATGGGAGGACGGGGGAGCAGATGGAGTGCTTTGGCTGTTGAGAAGCAGGATGGGAGGACAGGGGAGCAGGTGGAGTGCTTTGGCTGTTGAGAAGCAGGATGGGAGGACGAGGGAGCAGTGGAGTGCTTTGGCTGTTGAGAAGCAGGATGGGAGGACAGGGGAGCAGGTGGAGTGCTTTGGCTGTTGAGAAGCAGGATGGGAGGACGGGGGAGCAGGTGGAGTGCTTTGGCTGTTGAGAAGCAGGATGGGAGGACGGGGAGCAGGTGGAGTGCTTTGGCTGTTGAGAAGCAGGATGGGAGGACGAGGGAGCAGGTGGAGTGCTTTGGCTGTTGAGAAGCAGGATGGGAGGACGAGGGAGCAGGTGGAGTGCTTTGGCTGTTGAGAAGCAGGATGGGAGGACGGGGGAGCAGGTGGAGTGCTTTGGCTGTTGAGAAGCAGGATGGGAGGACGGGGAGCAGGTGGAGTGCTTTGGCTGTTGAGAAGCAGGATGGGAGGACGAGGGAGCAGGTGGAGTGCTTTGGCTGTTGAGAAGCAGGATGGGAGGACGAGGGAGCAGGTGGAGTGCTTTGGCTGTTGAGAAGCAGGATGGGAGGACGAGGGAGCAGGTGGAGTGCTTTGGCTGTTGAGAAGCAGGATGGGAGGACAGGGGAGCAGGTGGAGTGCTTTGGCTGTTGAGAAGCAGGATGGGAGGACGGTAGAGCAGGTGTAGTGCATTGGCTGTTGAGAAGCAGGATGGGAGGACGGGGAGCAGGTGGAGTGCTTTGGCTGTTGAGAAGCAGGATGGGAGGACGGGGAGCAGGTGGAGTGCTTTGGCTGTTGAGAAGCAGGATGGGAGGACGAGGGAGCAGTGGAGTGCTTTGGCTGTTGAGAAGCAGGATGGGAGGACGAGGGAGCAGGTGGAGTGCTTTGGCTGTTGAGAAGCAGGATGGGAGGACAGGGGAGCAGGTGGAGTGCTTTGGCTGTTGAGAAGCAGGATGGGAGGACGAGGGAGCAGTGGAGTGCTTTGGCTGTTGAGAAGCAGGATGGGAGGACGAGGGAGCAGGTGGAGTGCTTTGGCTGTTGAGAAGCAGGATGGGAGGACGAGGGAGCAGGTGTAGTGCATTGGCTGTTGAGAAGCAGGATGGGAGGACGGGGAGCAGGTGTAGTGCTTTGGCTGTTGAGAAGCAGGATGGGAGGACGGGGGAGCAGGTGGAGTGCTTTGGCTGTTGAGAAGCAGGATGGGAGGACGAGGGAGCAGGTGGAGTGCTTTGGCTGTTGAGAAGCAGGATGGGAGGACGGGGGAGCAGGTGGAGTGCTTTGGCTGTTGAGAAGCAGGATGGGAGGACGAGGGAGCAGGTGGAGTGCTTTGGCTGTTGAGAAGCAGGATGGGAGGACGAGGGAGCAGGTGGAGTGCTTTGGCTGTTGAGAAGCAGGATGGGAGGACGGGGGAGCAGGTGGAGTGCTTTGGCTGTTGAGAAGCAGGATGGGAGGACGAGGGAGCAGGTGGAGTGCTTTGGCTGTTGAGAAGCAGGATGGGAGGACGAGGGAGCAGGTGGAGTGCTTTGGCTGTTGAGAAGCAGGATGGGAGGACGAGGGAGCAGGTGGAGTGCTTTGGCTGTTGAGAAGCAGGATGGGAGGACGAGGGAGCAGGTGGAGTGCTTTGGCTGTTGAGAAGCAGGATGGGAGGACAGGGGAGCAGGTGGAGTGCTTTGGCTGTTGAGAAGCAGGATGGGAAGACGGGGAGCATGTGTAGTGCTTTGGCTGTTGAGAAGCAGGATGGGAGGACAGGGGAGCAGGTGGAGTGCTTTGGCTGTTGAGAAGCAGGATGGGAGGACGGGGAGCAGGTGGAGTGCTTTGGCTGTTGAGAAGCAGGATGGGAGGACGAGGGAGCAGGTGGAGTGCTTTGGCTGTTGAGAAGCAGGATGGGAGGACGAGGGAGCAGGTGGAGTGCTTTGGCTGTTGAGAAGCAGGATGGGAGGACAGGGGAGCAGGTGGAGTGCTTTGGCTGTTGAGAAGCAGGATGGGAGGACGAGGGAGCAGTAGGAGTGCTTTGGCTGTTGAGAAGCAGGATGGGAGGACAGGGGAGCAGGTGGAGTGCTTTGGCTGTTGAGAAGCAGGATGGGAGGACGGGGGAGCAGGTGGAGTGCTTTGGCTGTTGAGAAGCAGGATGGGAGGACGGGGGAGCAGGTGGAGTGCTTTGGCTGTTGAGAAGCAGGATGGGAGGACGGGGGAGCAGGTGGAGTGCTTTGGCTGTTGAGAAGCAGGATGGGAGGACGAGGGAGCAGGTGGAGTGCTTTGGCTGTTGAGAAGCAGGATGGGAGGACGAGGGAGCAGGTGGAGTGCTTTGGCTGTTGAGAAGCAGGATGGGAGGACGAGGGAGCAGGTGGAGTGCTTTGGCTGTTGAGAAGCAGGATGGGAGGACGAGGGAGCAGGTGGAGTGCTTTGGCTGTTGAGAAGCAGGATGGGAGGACAGGGGAGCAGGTGTAGTGCATTTGGCTGTTGAGAAGCAGGATGGGAAGACGGTAGAGCATGTGTAGTCATTTGGCTGTTGAGAAGCAGGATGGGAGGACAGGGGAGCAGGTGGAGTGATTTGGCTGTTGAGAAGCAGGATGGGAGGACGGGGAGCAGGTGGAGTGCTTTGGCTGTTGAGAAGCAGGATGGGAGGACGAGGGAGCAGGTGGAGTGCTTTGGCTGTTGAGAAGCAGGATGGGAGGACGGGGGAGCAGGTGGAGTGCTTTGGCTGTTGAGAAGCAGGATGGGAGGACGAGGGAGCAGGTGGAGTGCTTTGGCTGTTGAGAAGCAGGATGGGAGGACGAGGGAGCAGTGGAGTGCTTTGGCTGTTGAGAAGCAGGATGGGAGGACAGGGGAGCAGGTGGAGTGCTTTGGCTGTTGAGAAGCAGGATGGGAGGACGGGGGAGCAGATGGAGTGCTTTGGCTGTTGAGAAGCAGGATGGGAGGACGAGGGAGCAGTGGAGTGCTTTGGCTGTTGAGAAGCAGGATGGGAGGACGAGGGAGCAGGTGGAGTGCTTTGGCTGTTGAGAAGCAGGATGGGAGGATAGGGAGCAGGTGGAGTGATTTGGCTGTTGAGAAGCAGGATGGGAGGACGAGGGAGCAGTAGGAGTGCTTTGGCTGTTGAGAAGCAGGATGGGAGGACAGGGGAGCAGGTGGAGTGCTTTGGCTGTTGAGAAGCAGGATGGGAGGACGGGGGAGCAGGTGGAGTGCATTGGCTGTTGAGAAGCAGGATGAGAGGACGGGGAGCAGGTGTAGTGCTTTGGCTGTTGAGAAGCAGATGGGAGGACGGGGGAGCAGGTGGAGTGCTTTGGCTGTTGAGAAGCAGGATGGGAGGACGAGGGAGCAGGTGAAGTGCTTTGGCTGTTGAGAAGCAGGATGGGAGGACGAGGGAGCATGTGGAGTGCTTTGGCTGTTGAGAAGCAGGATGAGAGGACGAGGGAGCAGGTGGAGTGCTTTGGCTGTTGAGAAGCAGGATGGGAGGACGAGGGAGCAGGTGGAGTGCTTTGGCTGTTGAGAAGCAGGATGGGAGGACGGGGAGCAGGTGGAGTGCTTTGGCTGTTGAGAAGCAGGATGGGAGGACGAGGGAGCAGTGGAGTGCTTTGGCTGTTGAGAAGCAGGATGGGAGGACGAGGGAGCAGGTGGAGTGCTTTGGCTGTTGAGAAGCAGGATGGGAGGACAGGGGAGCAGGTGGAGTGATTTGGCTGTTGAGAAGCAGGATGGGAGGACGAGGGAGCAGTGGAGTGCTTTGGCTGTTGAGAAGCAGGATGGGAGGACAGGGGAGCAGGTGGAGTGCTTTGGCTGTTGAGAAGCAGGATGGGAGGACGGGGGAGCAGGTGGAGTGCTTTGGCTGTTGAGAAGCAGGATGGGAGGACGGGGGAGCAGGTGTAGTGCTTTGGCTGTTGAGAAGCAAGATGGGAGGACGAGGGAGCAGGTGGAGTGCTTTGGCTGTTGAGAAGCAGGATGGGAGGACGAGGGAGCAGGTGGAGTGCTTTGGCTGTTGAGAAGCAAGATGGGAGGACGAGGGAGCAGGTGGAGTGCTTTGGCTGTTGAGAAGCAGGATGGGAGGACGAGGGAGCAGGTGGAGTGCTTTGGCTGTTGAGAAGCAGGATGGGAGGACGAGGGAGCAGGTGGAGTGCTTTGGCTGTTGAGAAGCAGGATGGGAGGACAGGGGAGCAGGTGGAGTCATTTGGCTGTTGAGAAGCAGGATGGGAGACGGTAGAGCAGGTGTAGTCATTTGGCTGTTGAGAAGCAGGATGGGAGGACAGGGGAGCAGGTGGAGTGCTTTGGCTGTTGAGAAGCAGGATGGGAGGACGGGGAGCAGATGGAGTGCTTTGGCTGTTGAGAAGCAGGATGGGAGGACGAGGGAGCAGGTGGAGTGCTTTGGCTGTTGAGAAGCAGGATGGGAGGACGGGGCAGGTGGAGTGCTTTGGCTGTTGAGAAGCAGGATGGGAGGACAGGGGAGCAGGTGGAGTGCTTTGGCTGTTGAGAAGCAGGATGGGAGGACGAGGGAGCAGGTGGAGTGCTTTGGCTGTTGAGAAGCAGGATGGGAGGACGGGGGAGCAGGTGGAGTGCTTTGGCTGTTGAGAAGCAGGATGGGAGGACGGGGGAGCAGGTGGAGTGATTTGGCTGTTGAGAAGCAGGATGGGAGGACGGGGGAGCAGGTGGAGTGCTTTGGCTGTTGAGAAGCAGGATGGGAGGACGAGGGAGCAGGTGGAGTGCTTTGGCTGTTGAGAAGCAGGATGGGAGGACGAGGGAGCAGGTGGAGTGCTTTGGCTGTTGAGAAGCAGGATGGGAGGACGGGGGAGCAGGTGGAGTGCTTTGGCTGTTGAGAAGCAGGATGGGAGGACGAGGGAGCAGGTGGAGTGCTTTGGCTGTTGAGAAGCAGGATGGGAGGACGAGGGAGCAGGTGGAGTGCTTTGGCTGTTGAGAAGCAGGATGGGAGGACGAGGGAGCAGGTGGAGTGCTTTGGCTGTTGAGAAGCAGGATGGGAGGACGAGGGAGCAGGTGGAGTGCTTTGGCTGTTGAGAAGCAGGATGGGAGGACAGGGGAGCATGTGTAGTCATTTGGCTGTTGAGAAGCAGGATGGGAAGACGGTAGAGCATGTGTAGTCATTTGGCTGTTGAGAAGCAGGATGGGAGGACAGGGGAGCAGGTGGAGTGCTTTGGCTGTTGAGAAGCAGGATGGGAGGACGGGGAGCAGGTGGAGTGCTTTGGCTGTTGAGAAGCAGGATGGGAGGACGAGGGAGCAGTGGAGTGCTTTGGCTGTTGAGAAGCAGGATGGGAGGACGAGGGAGCAGGTGGAGTGCTTTGGCTGTTGAGAAGCAGGATGGGAGGACAGGGGAGCAGGTGGAGTGATTTGGCTGTTGAGAAGCAGGATGGGAGGACGAGGGAGCAGTAGGAGTGCTTTGGCTGTTGAGAAGCAGGATGGGAGGACAGGGGAGCAGGTGGAGTGCTTTGGCTGTTGAGAAGCAGGATGGGAGGACGGGGGAGCAGGTGTAGTGCATTGGCTGTTGAGAAGCAGGATGGGAGGACGGGGGAGCAGGTGTAGTGCTTTGGCTGTTGACAAGCAGATGGGAGGACGGGGGAGCAGGTGGAGTGCTTTGGCTGTTGAGAAGCAGGATGGGAGGACGAGGGAGCAGGTGAAGTGCTTTGGCTGTTGAGAAGCAGGATGGGAGGACGAGGGAGCATGTGGAGTGCTTTGGCTGTTGAGAAGCAGGATGGGAGGACGAGGGAGCAGGTGGAGTGCTTTGGCTGTTGAGAAGCAGGATGGGAGGACGAGGGAGCAGGTGGAGTGCTTTGGCTGTTGAGAAGCAGGATGGGAGGACGGGGAGCATGTGGAGTGCTTTGGCTGTTGAGAAGCAGGATGGGAGGACGAGGGAGCAGTGGAGTGCTTTGGCTGTTGAGAAGCAGGATGGGAGGACGAGGGACAGGTGGAGTGCTTTGGCTGTTGAGAAGCAGGATGGGAGGATAGGGGAGCAGGTGGAGTGATTTGGCTGTTGAGAAGCAGGATGGGAGGACGAGGGAGCAGTGGAGTGCTTTGGCTGTTGAGAAGCAGGATGGGAGGACAGGGGAGCAGGTGGAGTGCTTTGGCTGTTGAGAAGCAGGATGGGAGGACGGGGAGCAGGTGTAGTGCATTGGCTGTTGAGAAGCAGGACGAGAGGACGGGGGAGCAGGTGTAGTGCTTTGGCTGTTGAGAAGCAAGATGGGAGGACGGGGGAGCAGGTGGAGTGCTTTGGCTGTTGAGAAGCAGGATGGGAGGACGAGGGAGCAGGTGGAGTGCTTTGGCTGTTGAGAAGCAAGATGGGAGGACGAGGGAGCAGGTGGAGTGCTTTGGCTGTTGAGAAGCAGGATGGGAGGACGAGGGAGCAGGTGGAGTGCTTTGGCTGTTGAGAAGCAGGATGGGAGGACGAGGGAGCAGGTGGAGTGCTTTGGCTGTTGAGAAGCAGGATGGGAGGACAGGGGAGCATGTGTAGTCATTTGGCTGTTGAGAAGCAGGATGGGAAGACGGTAGAGCATGTGTAGTCATTTGGCTGTTGAGAAGCAGGATGGGAGGACAGGGGAGCAGGTGGAGTGATTTGGCTGTTGAGAAGCAGGATGGGAGGACGGGGAGCAGATGGAGTGCTTTGGCTGTTGAGAAGCAGGATGGGAGGACGAGGGAGCAGGTGGAGTGATTTGGCTGTTGAGAAGCAGGATGGGAGGACGGGGGAGCAGATGGAGTGCTTTGGATGTTGAGCAACAGGATGGGAGGACAGGGGAGCAGGTGGAGTGCTTTGGCTGTTGAGAAGCAGGATGGGAGGACGAGGGAGCAGTAGGAGTGCTTTGGCTGTTGAGAAGCAGGATGGGAGGACGAGGGAGCAGGTGGAGTGCTTTGGCTGTTGAGAAGCAGGATGGGAGGACGGGGGAGCAGGTGGAGTGATTTGGCTGTTGAGAAGCAGGATGGGAGGACGGGGGAGCAGGTGGAGTGCTTTGGCTGTTGAGAAGCAGGATGGGAGGACGGGGGAGCAGGTGGAGTGCTTTGGCTGTTGAGAAGCAGGATGGGAGGACGAGGGAGCAGGTGGAGTGCTTTGGCTGTTGAGAAGCAGGATGGGAGGACGGGGGAGCAGGTGGAGTGCTTTGGCTGTTGAGAAGCAGGATGGGAGGACGAGGGAGCAGGTGAAGTGCTTTGGCTGTTGAGAAGCAGGATGGGAGGACGAGGGAGCAGGTGGAGTGCTTTGGCTGTTGAGAAGCAGGATGGGAGGACGAGGGAGCAGGTGGAGTGCTTTGGCTGTTGAGAAGCAGGATGGGAGGACGAGGGAGCAGGTGGAGTGCTTTGGCTGTTGAGAAGCAGGATGGGAGGACAGGGGAGCAGGTGTAGTGCATTTGGCTGTTGAGAAGCAGGATGGGAGGACGGTAGAGCATGTGTAGTGCTTTGGCTGTTGAGAAGCAGGATGGGAGGACAGGGGAGCAGGTGGAGTGCTTTGGCTGTTGAGAAGCAGGATGGGAGGACGGGGAGCAGGTGGAGTGCTTTGGCTGTTGAGAAGCAGGATGGGAGGACGAGGGAGCAGTGGAGTGCTTTGGCTGTTGAGAAGCAGGATGGGAGGACGAGGGAGCAGGTGGAGTGCTTTGGCTGTTGAGAAGCAGGATGGGAGGACAGGGAGCAGGTGGAGTGCTTTGGCTGTTGAGAAGCAGGATGGGAGGACGAGGGAGCAGTGGAGTGCTTTGGCTGTTGAGAAGCAGGATGGGAGGACAGGGAGCAGGTGGAGTGCTTTGGCTGTTGAGAAGCAGGATGGGAGGACGGGGGAGCAGGTGTAGTGCTTTGGCTGTTGAGAAGCAGGATGGGAGGACGGGGAGCAGGTGTAGTGCTTTGGCTGTTGAGAAGCAGGATGGGAGGACGGGGGAGCAGGTGGAGTGCTTTGGCTGTTGAGAAGCAGGATGGGAGGACGAGGGAGCAGGTGGAGTGCTTTGGCTGTTGAGAAGCAGGATGGGAGGACGAGGGAGCAGGTGGAGTGCTTTGGCTGTTGAGAAGCAGGATGGGAGGACGAGGGAGCAGGTGGAGTGCTTTGGCTGTTGAGAAGCAGGATGGGAGGACGGGGGAGCAGGTGGAGTGCTTTGGCTGTTGAGAAGCAGGATGGGAGGACGAGGGAGCAGGTGGAGTGCTTTGGCTGTTGAGAAGCAGGATGGGAGGACAGGGGAGCATGTGTAGTGCATTTGGCTGTTGAGAAGCAGGATGGGAGGACGGGGAGCAGGTGTAGTGCATTTGGCTGTTGAGAAGCAGGATGGGAGGACAGGGGAGCAGGTGGAGTGCTTTGGCTGTTGAGAAGCAGGATGGGAGGACGGGGAGCAGGTGGAGTGCTTTGGCTGTTGAGAAGCAGGATGGGAGGACGAGGGAGCAGTGGAGTGCTTTGGCTGTTGAGAAGCAGGATGGGAGGACGAGGGAGCAGGTGGAGTGCTTTGGCTGTTGAGAAGCAGGATGGGAGGACAGGGGAGCAGGTGGAGTGCTTTGGCTGTTGAGAAGCAGGATGGGAGGACGAGGGAGCAGTGGAGTGCTTTGGCTGTTGAGAAGCAGGATGGGAGGACAGGGGAGCAGGTGGAGTGCTTTGGCTGTTGAGAAGCAGGATGGGAGGACGGGGGAGCAGGTGGAGTGCATTGGCTGTTGAGAAGCAGGATGGGAGGACGGGGGAGCAGGTGGAGTGCTTTGGCTGTTGAGAAGCAGATGGGAGGACGGGGAGCAGGTGGAGTGCTTTGGCTGTTGAGAAGCAGGATGGGAGGACGAGGGAGCAGGTGGAGTGCTTTGGCTGTTGAGAAGCAGGATGGGAGGACGAGGGAGCAGGTGGAGTGCTTTGGCTGTTGAGAAGCAGGATGGGAGGACGAGGGAGCAGGTGGAGTGCTTTGGCTGTTGAGAAGCAGGATGGGAGGACGAGGGAGCAGGTGGAGTGCTTTGGCTGTTGAGAAGCAGGATGGGAGGACGGGGAGCAGGTGGAGTGCTTTGGCTGTTGAGAAGCAGGATGGGAGGACGAGGGAGCAGTGGAGTGCTTTGGCTGTTGAGAAGCAGGATGGGAGGACGAGGGAGCAGGTGGAGTGCTTTGGCTGTTGAGAAGCAGGATGGGAGGACAGGGAGCAGGTGGAGTGCTTTGGCTGTTGAGAAGCAGGATGGGAGGACGAGGGAGCAGGTGGAGTGCTTTGGCTGTTGAGAAGCAGGATGGGAGGACAGGGGAGCAGGTGGAGTGCTTTGGCTGTTGAGAAGCAGGATGGGAGGACGGGGGAGCAGGTGTAGTGCTTTGGCTGTTGAGAAGCAGGATGGGAGGACGGGGGAGCAGGTGTAGTGCTTTGGCTGTTGAGAAGCAAGATGGGAGGACGGGGAGCAGGTGGAGTGCTTTGGCTGTTGAGAAGCAGGATGGGAGGACGAGGGAGCAGGTGGAGTGCTTTGGCTGTTGAGAAGCAGGATGGGAGGACGAGGGAGCAGGTGGAGTGCTTTGGCTGTTGAGAAGCAGGATGGGAGGACGAGGGAGCAGGTGGAGTGCTTTGGCTGTTGAGAAGCAGGATGGGAGGACGAGGGAGCAGGTGGAGTGCTTTGGCTGTTGAGAAGCAGGATGGGAGGACAGGGGAGCATGTGTAGTCATTTGGCTGTTGAGAAGCAGGATGGGAAGACGGTAGAGCATGTGTAGTCATTTGGCTGTTGAGAAGCAGGATGGGAGGACAGGGGAGCAGGTGGAGTGATTTGGCTGTTGAGAAGCAGGATGGGAGGACGGGGAGCAGATGGAGTGCTTTGGCTGTTGAGAAGCAGGATGGGAGGACGAGGGAGCAGGTGGAGTGCTTTGGCTGTTGAGAAGCAGGATGGGAGGACGGGGGAGCAGGTGGAGTGCTTTGGCTGTTGAGAAGCAGGATGGGAGGACAGGGGAGCAGGTGGAGTGCTTTGGCTGTTGAGAAGCAGGATGGGAGGACGAGGGAGCAGTGGAGTGCTTTGGCTGTTGAGAAGCAGGATGGGAGGACAGGGAGCAGGTGGAGTGCTTTGGCTGTTGAGAAGCAGGATGGGAGGACGGGGGAGCAGGTGGAGTGCTTTGGCTGTTGAGAAGCAGGATGGGAGGACGGGGAGCAGGTGGAGTGCTTTGGCTGTTGAGAAGCAGGATGGGAGGACGAGGGAGCATGTGGAGTGCTTTGGCTGTTGAGAAGCAGGATGGGAGGACGAGGGAGCAGGTGGAGTGCTTTGGCTGTTGAGAAGCAGGATGGGAGGACGAGGGAGCAGGTGGAGTGCTTTGGCTGTTGAGAAGCAGGATGGGAGGACGAGGGAGCAGGTGGAGTGCTTTGGCTGTTGAGAAGCAGGATGGGAGGACAGGGGAGCAGGTGGAGTGCTTTGGCTGTTGAGAAGCAGGATGGGAGGACGGGGGAGCAGGTGGAGTGCTTTGGCTGTTGAGAAGCAGGATGGGAGGACGGGGAGCAGGTGGAGTGCTTTGGCTGTTGAGAAGCAGGATGGGAGGACGGGGGAGCAGGTGGAGTGCTTTGGCTGTTGAGAAGCAGGATGGGAGGACGAGGGAGCAGGTGGAGTGCTTTGGCTGTTGAGAAGCAGGATGGGAGGACGAGGGAGCAGGTGGAGTGCTTTGGCTGTTGAGAAGCAGGATGGGAGGACAGGGGAGCAGGTGGAGTGCTTTGGCTGTTGAGAAGCAGGATGGGAGGACGGGGGAGCAGGTGGAGTGCTTTGGCTGTTGAGAAGCAGGATGGGAGGACGAGGGAGCAGGTGGAGTGCTTTGGCTGTTGAGAAGCAGGATGGGAGGACAGGGAGCAGGTGGAGTGCTTTGGCTGTTGAGAAGCAGGATGGGAGGACGGGGAGCATGTGGTAGTCATTTGGCTGTTGAGAAGCAGGATGGGAGGACAGGGGAGCAGGTGGAGTGCTTTGGCTGTTGAGAAGCAGGATGGGAGGACGGGGAGCAGGTGGAGTGCTTTGGCTGTTGAGAAGCAGGATGGGAGGACGAGGGAGCAGGTGGAGTGCTTTGGCTGTTGAGAAGCAGGATGGGAGGACGAGGGAGCAGGTGGAGTGCTTTGGCTGTTGAGAAGCAGGATGGGAGGACAGGGAGCAGGTGGAGTGATTTGGCTGTTGAGAAGCAGGATGGGAGGACGAGGGAGCAGTGGAGTGCTTTGGCTGTTGAGAAGCAGGATGGGAGGACAGGGGAGCAGGTGGAGTGCTTTGGCTGTTGAGAAGCAGGATGGGAGGACGGGGGAGCAGGTGTAGTGCTTTGGCTGTTGAGAAGCAGGATGGGAGGACGGGGGAGCAGGTGTAGTGCTTTGGCTGTTGAGAAGCAGGATGGGAGGACGGGGGAGCAGGTGTAGTGCTTTGGCTGTTGAGAAGCAGGATGGGAGGACGAGGGAGCAGGTGGAGTGCTTTGGCTGTTGAGAAGCAGGATGGGAGGACGAGGGAGCATGTGGAGTGCTTTGGCTGTTGAGAAGCAGGATGGGAGGACGAGGGAGCAGGTGGAGTGCTTTGGCTGTTGAGAAGCAGGATGGGAGGACGAGGGAGCAGGTGGAGTGCTTTGGCTGTTGAGAAGCAGGATGGGAGGACGGGGAGCAGTGGAGTGCTTTGGCTGTTGAGAAGCAGGATGGGAGGACGAGGGAGCAGTGGAGTGCTTTGGCTGTTGAGAAGCAGGATGGGAGGACGAGGGAACAGGTGGAGTGCTTTGGCTGTTGAGAAGCAGGATGGGAGGACAGGGGAGCAGGTGGAGTGATTTGGCTGTTGAGAAGCAGGATGGGAGGACGAGGGAGCAGGTGGAGTGCTTTGGCTGTTGAGAAGCAGGATGGGAGGACAGGGGAGCAGGTGGAGTGCTTTGGCTGTTGAGAAGCAGGATGGGAGGACGGGGGAGCAGGTGTAGTGCATTGGCTGTTGAGAAGCAGGATGGGAGGACGGGGGAGCAGGTGTAGTGCTTTGGCTGTTGAGAAGCAGGATGGGAGGACGGGGGAGCAGGTGGAGTGCTTTGGCTGTTGAGAAGCAGGATGGGAGGACGAGGGAGCAGGTGGAGTGCTTTGGCTGTTGAGAAGCAAGATGGGAGGACGAGGGAGCAGGTGGAGTGCTTTGGCTGTTGAGAAGCAGGATGAGAGGACGAGGGAGCAGGTGGAGTGCTTTGGCTGTTGAGAAGCAGGATGGGAGGACGAGGGAGCAGGTGGAGTGCTTTGGCTGTTGAGAAGCAGGATGGGAGGACAGGGGAGCATGTGTAGTGCTTTGGCTGTTGAGAAGCAGGATGGGAAGACGGTAGAGCATGTGTAGTCATTTGGCTGTTGAGAAGCAGGATGGGAGGACAGGGAGCAGGTGGAGTGCTTTGGCTGTTGAGAAGCAGGATGGGAGGACGGGGAGCAGATGGAGTGCTTTGGCTGTTGAGAAGCAGGATGGGAGGACGAGGGAGCAGGTGGAGTGCTTTGGCTGTTGAGAAGCAGGATGGGAGGACGGGGGAGCAGATGGAGTGCTTTGGCTGTTGAGAAGCAGGATGGGAGGACAGGGGAGCAGGTGGAGTGCTTTGGCTGTTGAGAAGCAGGATGGGAGGACGAGGGAGCAGTGGAGTGCTTTGGCTGTTGAGAAGCAGGATGGGAGGACAGGGAGCAGGTGGAGTGCTTTGGCTGTTGAGAAGCAGGATGGGAGGACGGGGGAGCAGGTGGAGTGATTTGGCTGTTGAGAAGCAGGATGGGAGGACGGGGGAGCAGGTGGAGTGCTTTGGCTGTTGAGAAGCAGGATGGGAGGACGAGGGAGCAGGTGGAGTGCTTTGGCTGTTGAGAAGCAGGATGGGAGGACGAGGGAGCAGGTGGAGTGCTTTGGCTGTTGAGAAGCAGGATGGGAGGACGGGGAGCAGGTGGAGTGCTTTGGCTGTTGAGAAGCAGGATGGGAGGACGAGGGAGCAGGTGGAGTGCTTTGGCTGTTGAGAAGCAGGATGGGAGGACGAGGGAGCAGGTGGAGTGCTTTGGCTGTTGAGAAGCAGGATGGGAGGACGAGGGAGCAGGTGGAGTGCTTTGGCTGTTGAGAAGCAGGATGGGAGGACGAGGGAGCAGGTGGAGTGCTTTGGCTGTTGAGAAGCAGGATGGGAGGACAGGGAGCAGGTGTAGTGCTTTGGCTGTTGAGAAGCAGGATGGGAGGACGGTAGAGCATGTGGAGTGCATTTGGCTGTTGAGAAGCAGGATGGGAGGACAGGGGAGCAGGTGGAGTGCTTTGGCTGTTGAGAAGCAGGATGGGAGGACGGGGAGCAGGTGGAGTGCTTTGGCTGTTGAGAAGCAGGATGGGAGGACGAGGGAGCAGTGGAGTGCTTTGGCTGTTGAGAAGCAGGATGGGAGGACGAGGGAGCAGGTGGAGTGCTTTGGCTGTTGAGAAGCAGGATGGGAGGACAGGGGAGCAGGTGGAGTGATTTGGCTGTTGAGAAGCAGGATGGGAGGACGAGGGAGCAGGTGGAGTGCTTTGGCTGTTGAGAAGCAGGATGGGAGGACAGGGGAGCAGGTGGAGTGCTTTGGCTGTTGAGAAGCAGGATGGGAGGACGGGGGAGCAGGTGGAGTGCATTGGCTGTTGAGAAGCAGGATGGGAGGACGGGGAGCAGGTGGAGTGCTTTGGCTGTTGAGAAGCAGGATGGGAGGACGGGGAGCAGGTGGAGTGCTTTGGCTGTTGAGAAGCAGGATGGGAGGACGAGGGAGCAGGTGGAGTGCTTTGGCTGTTGAGAAGCAGGATGGGAGGACGAGGGAGCAGGTGGAGTGCTTTGGCTGTTGAGAAGCAGGATGGGAGGACGAGGGAGCAGGTGGAGTGCTTTGGCTGTTGAGAAGCAGGATGGGAGGACGAGGGAGCAGGTGGAGTGCTTTGGCTGTTGAGAAGCAGGATGGGAGGACAGGGGAGCATGTGTAGTCATTTGGCTGTTGAGAAGCAGGATGGGAGACGGTAGAGCATGTGGAGTGCATTTGGCTGTTGAGAAGCAGGATGGGAGGACAGGGGAGCAGGTGGAGTGCTTTGGCTGTTGAGAAGCAGGATGGGAGGACGGGGAGCAGATGGAGTGCTTTGGCTGTTGAGAAGCAGGATGGGAGGACGAGGGAGCAGGTGGAGTGCTTTGGCTGTTGAGAAGCAGGATGGGAGGACGGGGGAGCAGGTGGAGTGCTTTGGCTGTTGAGAAGCAGGATGGGAGGACAGGGGAGCAGGTGGAGTGATTTGGCTGTTGAGAAGCAGGATGGGAGGACGAGGGAGCAGTAGGAGTGCTTTGGCTGTTGAGAAGCAGGATGGGAGGACAGGGGAGCAGGTGGAGTGCTTTGGCTGTTGAGAAGCAGGATGGGAGGACGGGGGAGCAGGTGGAGTGCTTTGGCTGTTGAGAAGCAGGATGGGAGGACGGGGGAGCAGGTGGAGTGCTTTGGCTGTTGAGAAGCAGGATGGGAGGACGAGGGAGCAGGTGGAGTGCTTTGGCTGTTGAGAAGCAGGATGGGAGGACGAGGGAGCAGGTGGAGTGCTTTGGCTGTTGAGAAGCAGGATGGGAGGACGAGGGAGCATGTGGAGTGCTTTGGCTGTTGAGAAGCAGGATGGGAGACGGGGAGCAGGTGGAGTGCTTTGGCTGTTGAGAAGCAGGATGGGAGGACGAGGGAGCAGGTGGAGTGCTTTGGCTGTTGAGAAGCAGGATGGGAGGACGAGGGAGCAGGTGGAGTGCTTTGGCTGTTGAGAAGCAGGATGGGAGGACAGGGGAGCAGGTGGAGTGCTTTGGCTGTTGAGAAGCAGGATGGGAGGACGGGGGAGCAGGTGGAGTGCTTTGGCTGTTGAGAAGCAGGATGGGAGGACGAGGGAGCAGGTGGAGTGCTTTGGCTGTTGAGAAGCAGGATGGGAGGACGAGGGAGCAGGTGGAGTGCTTTGGCTGTTGAGAAGCAGGATGGGAGGACAGGGGAGCAGGTGGAGTGCTTTGGCTGTTGAGAAGCAGGATGGGAGGACGGGGGAGCAGGTGGAGTGCATTGGCTGTTGAGAAGCAGGATGGGAGGACGGGGGAGCAGGTGGAGTGCTTTGGCTGTTGAGAAGCAGGATGGGAGGACGGGGAGCAGGTGGAGTGCTTTGGCTGTTGAGAAGCAGGATGGGAGGACGAGGGAGCAGGTGGAGTGCTTTGGCTGTTGAGAAGCAGGATGGGAGGACGAGGGAGCAGGTGGAGTGCTTTGGCTGTTGAGAAGCAGGATGGGAGGACGAGGGAGCAGGTGGAGTGCTTTGGCTGTTGAGAAGCAGGATGGGAGGACAGGGAGCAGGTGGAGTGCTTTGGCTGTTGAGAAGCAGGATGGGAGGACAGGGGAGCAGGTGGAGTGCTTTGGCTGTTGAGAAGCAGGATGGGAGGACGAGGGAGCAGTGGAGTGCTTTGGCTGTTGAGAAGCAGGATGGGAGGACGGGGAGCAGGTGGAGTGCTTTGGCTGTTGAGAAGCAGGATGGGAGGACGGGGAGCAGGTGGAGTGCTTTGGCTGTTGAGAAGCAGGATGGGAGGACGAGGGAGCAGGTGGAGTGCTTTGGCTGTTGAGAAGCAGGATGGGAGGACGAGGGAGCAGGTGGAGTGCTTTGGCTGTTGAGAAGCAGGATGGGAGGACGGGGAGCAGGTGGAGTGCTTTGGCTGTTGAGAAGCAGGATGGGAGGACGAGGGAGCAGGTGGAGTGCTTTGGCTGTTGAGAAGCAGGATGGGAGGACGAGGGAGCAGGTGGAGTGCTTTGGCTGTTGAGAAGCAGGATGGGAGGACGAGGGAGCAGGTGGAGTGCTTTGGCTGTTGAGAAGCAGGATGGGAGGACGAGGGAGCAGGTGGAGTGCTTTGGCTGTTGAGAAGCAGGATGGGAGGACGGGAGAGCAGGTGTAGTGCTTTGGCTGTTGAGAAGCAGGATGGGAGGACAGGGGAGCAGGTGGAGTGATTTGGCTGTTGAGAAGCAGGATGGGAGGACGGGGAGCAGGTGGAGTGCTTTGGCTGTTGAGAAGCAGGATGGGAGGACGAGGGAGCAGGTGGAGTGCTTTGGCTGTTGAGAAGCAGGATGGGAGGACGGGGGAGCAGGTGGAGTGCTTTGGCTGTTGAGAAGCAGGATGGGAGGACGGGGAGCAGGTGGAGTGCTTTGGCTGTTGAGAAGCAGGATGGGAGGACGAGGGAGCAGGTGGAGTGCTTTGGCTGTTGAGAAGCAGGATGGGAGGACAGGGAGCAGGTGGAGTGCTTTGGCTGTTGAGAAGCAGGATGGGAGGACGGGGGAGCAGGTGGAGTGCTTTGGCTGTTGAGAAGCAGGATGGGAGGACGAGGGAGCAGTGGAGTGCTTTGGCTGTTGAGAAGCAGGATGGGAGGACAGGGGAGCAGGTGGAGTGCTTTGGCTGTTGAGAAGCAGGATGGGAGGACGGGGAGCAGGTGGAGTGCTTTGGCTGTTGAGAAGCAGGATGGGAGGACAGGGGAGCAGGTGGAGTGCTTTGGCTGTTGAGAAGCAGGATGGGAGGACGGGGAGCAGGTGGAGTGCTTTGGCTGTTGAGAAGCAGGATGGGAGGACGAGGGAGCAGGTGGAGTGCTTTGGCTGTTGAGAAGCAGGATGGGAGGACAGGGGAGCAGGTGGAGTGCTTTGGCTGTTGAGAAGCAGGATGGGAGGACAGGGGAGCAGGTGGAGTGCTTTGGCTGTTGAGAAGCAGGATGGGAGGACGAGGGAGCAGTGGAGTGCTTTGGCTGTTGAGAAGCAGGATGGGAGGACAGGGAGCAGGTGGAGTGCTTTGGCTGTTGAGAAGCAGGATGGGAGGACGGGGGAGCAGGTGGAGTGCTTTGGCTGTTGAGAAGCAGGATGGGAGGACGGGGGAGCAGGTGGAGTGCTTTGGCTGTTGAGAAGCAGGGATGGGGCTGTTGAGGGATGGGAGGACGGGGGAGCAGGTGGAGTGCTTTGGCTGTTGAGAAGCAGGATGGGAGGACGAGGGAGCAGGTGGAGTGCTTTGGCTGTTGAGAAGCAGGATGGGAGGACGAGGGAGCATGTGGAGTGCTTTGGCTGTTGAGAAGCAGGATGGGAGGACGAGGGAGCAGGTGGAGTGCTTTGGCTGTTGAGAAGCAGGATGGGAGGACGAGGGAGCAGGTGGAGTGCTTTGGCTGTTGAGAAGCAGGATGGGAGGACGGGGAGCAGGTGGAGTGCTTTGGCTGTTGAGAAGCAGGATGGGAGGACGAGGGAGCAGTGGAGTGCTTTGGCTGTTGAGAAGCAGGATGGGAGGACGAGGGAGCAGGTGGAGTGCTTTGGCTGTTGAGAAGCAGGATGGGAGGACAGGGGAGCAGGTGGAGTGCTTTGGCTGTTGAGAAGCAGGATGGGAGGACGAGGGAGCAGTGGAGTGCTTTGGCTGTTGAGAAGCAGGATGGGAGGACAGGGGAGCAGGTGGAGTGCTTTGGCTGTTGAGAAGCAGGATGGGAGGACGGGGGAGCAGGTGGAGTGCATTGGCTGTTGAGAAGCAGGATGGGAGGACGGGGGAGCAGGTGTAGTGCTTTGGCTGTTGAGAAGCAAGATGGGAGGACGGGGGAGCAGGTGGAGTGCTTTGGCTGTTGAGAAGCAGGATGGGAGGACGAGGGAGCAGGTGGAGTGCTTTGGCTGTTGAGAAGCAGGATGGGAGGACGAGGAGCAGGTGGAGTGCTTTGGCTGTTGAGAAGCAGGATGGGAGGACGAGGGAGCAGGTGGAGTGCTTTGGCTGTTGAGAAGCAGGATGGGAGGACGAGGGAGCAGGTGGAGTGCTTTGGCTGTTGAGAAGCAGGATGGGAGGACAGGGGAGCAGTGTAGTGCTTTGGCTGTTGAGAAGCAGGATGGGAAGACGGTAGAGCATGTGTAGTCATTTGGCTGTTGAGAAGCAGGATGGGAGGACAGGGGAGCAGGTGGAGTGCTTTGGCTGTTGAGAAGCAGGATGGGAGGACGGGGAGCAGGTGGAGTGCTTTGGCTGTTGAGAAGCAGGATGGGAGGACGAGGGAGCAGGTGGAGTGCTTTGGCTGTTGAGAAGCAGGATGGGAGGACGGGGAGCAGGTGGAGTGCTTTGGCTGTTGAGAAGCAGGATGGGAGGACAGGGAGCAGGTGGAGTGCTTTGGCTGTTGAGAAGCAGGATGGGAGGACGAGGGAGCAGTGGAGTGCTTTGGCTGTTGAGAAGCAGGATGGGAGGACAGGGGAGCAGGTGGAGTGCTTTGGCTGTTGAGAAGCAGGATGGGAGGACGGGGGAGCAGGTGGAGTGCTTTGGCTGTTGAGAAGCAGGATGGGAGGACGGGGGAGCAGGTGGAGTGCTTTGGCTGTTGAGAAGCAGGATGGGAGGACGAGGGAGCAGGTGGAGTGCTTTGGCTGTTGAGAAGCAGGATGGGAGGACGAGGGAGCAGGTGGAGTGCTTTGGCTGTTGAGAAGCAGGATGGGAGGACGGGGGAGCAGGTGGAGTGCTTTGGCTGTTGAGAAGCAGGATGGGAGGACGAGGGAGCAGGTGGAGTGCTTTGGCTGTTGAGAAGCAGGATGGGAGGACGAGGGAGCAGGTGGAGTGCTTTGGCTGTTGAGAAGCAGGATGGGAGGACGAGGGAGCAGGTGGAGTGCTTTGGCTGTTGAGAAGCAGGATGGGAGGACGAGGGAGCAGGTGGAGTGCTTTGGCTGTTGAGAAGCAGGATGGGAGGACAGGGGAGCAGTGGAGTCTTTGGCTGTTGAGAAGCAGGATGGGAGGACGGGGAGCAGGTGGAGTGCATTTGGCTGTTGAGAAGCAGGATGGGAGGACAGGGGAGCAGGTGGAGTGCTTTGGCTGTTGAGAAGCAGGATGGGAGGACGGGGAGCAGTGGAGTGCTTTGGCTGTTGAGAAGCAGGATGGGAGGACGAGGGAGCAGGTGGAGTGCTTTGGCTGTTGAGAAGCAGGATGGGAGGACGGGGGAGCAGGTGGAGTGCTTTGGCTGTTGAGAAGCAGGATGGGAGGACGAGGGAGCAGGTGGAGTGCTTTGGCTGTTGAGAAGCAGGATGGGAGGACGGGGGAGCAGGTGGAGTGCTTTGGCTGTTGAGAAGCAGGATGGGAGGACGGGGGAGCAGGTGGAGTGCTTTGGCTGTTGAGAAGCAGGATGGGAGGACGGGGGAGCAGGTGTAGTGCTTTGGCTGTTGAGAAGCAGGATGGGAGGACGGGGGAGCAGGTGGAGTGCTTTGGCTGTTGAGAAGCAGGATGGGAGGACGAGGGAGCAGGTGGAGTGCTTTGGCTGTTGAGAAGCAGGATGGGAGGACGAGGGAGCAGGTGGAGTGCTTTGGCTGTTGAGAAGCAGGATGGGAGGACAGGGGAGCAGGTGGAGTGCTTTGGCTGTTGAGAAGCAGGATGGGAGGACGGGGGAGCAGGTGGAGTGCTTTGGCTGTTGAGAAGCAGGATGGGAGGACGAGGGAGCAGGTGGAGTGCTTTGGCTGTTGAGAAGCAGGATGGGAGGACAGGGGAGCATGTGTAGTCATTTGGCTGTTGAGAAGCAGGATGGGAAGACGGTAGAGCATGTGTAGTCATTTGGCTGTTGAGAAGCAGGATGGGAGGACAGGGGAGCAGGTGGAGTGCTTTGGCTGTTGAGAAGCAGGATGGGAGGACGGGGAGCAGGTGGAGTGCTTTGGCTGTTGAGAAGCAGGATGGGAGGACGAGGGAGCAGTAGGAGTGCTTTGGCTGTTGAGAAGCAGGATGGGAGGACGAGGGAGCAGGTGGAGTGCTTTGGCTGTTGAGAAGCAGGATGGGAGGATAGGGGAGCAGGTGGAGTGATTTGGCTGTTGAGAAGCAGGATGGGAGGACGAGGGAGCAGTGGAGTGCTTTGGCTGTTGAGAAGCAGGATGGGAGGACAGGGGAGCAGGTGGAGTGCTTTGGCTGTTGAGAAGCAGGATGGGAGGACGGGGGAGCAGGTGTAGTGCATTGGCTGTTGAGAAGCAGGATGGGAGGACGGGGGAGCAGGTGGAGTGCTTTGGCTGTTGAGAAGCAAGATGGGAGGACGGGGGAGCAGGTGTAGTGCTTTGGCTGTTGAGAAGCAGGATGGGAGGACGAGGGAGCAGGTGGAGTGCTTTGGCTGTTGAGAAGCAGGATGGGAGGACGAGGGAGCATGTGGAGTGCTTTGGCTGTTGAGAAGCAGGATGGGAGGACGAGGGAGCAGGTGGAGTGCTTTGGCTGTTGAGAAGCAGGATGGGAGGACGAGGGAGCAGGTGGAGTGCTTTGGCTGTTGAGAAGCAGGATGGGAGGACGGGGAGCATGTGGAGTGCTTTGGCTGTTGAGAAGCAGGATGGGAGGACGAGGGAGCAGTAGGAGTGCTTTGGCTGTTGAGAAGCAGGATGGGAGGACGAGGGAACAGGTGGAGTGCTTTGGCTGTTGAGAAGCAGGATGGGAGGATAGGGGAGCAGGTGGAGTGATTTGGCTGTTGAGAAGCAGGATGGGAGGACGAGGGAGCAGTAGAGTGCTTTGGCTGTTGAGAAGCAGGATGGGAGGACAGGGGAGCAGGTGGAGTGCTTTGGCTGTTGAGAAGCAGGATGGGAGGACGGGGGAGCAGGTGTAGTGCATTGGCTGTTGAGAAGCAGGACGAGAGGACGGGGGAGCAGGTGTAGTGCTTTGGCTGTTGAGAAGCAAGATGGGAGGACGGGGGAGCAGGTGGAGTGCTTTGGCTGTTGAGAAGCAGGATGGGAGGACGAGGGAGCAGGTGAAGTGCTTTGGCTGTTGAGAAGCAAGATGGGAGGACGAGGGAGCAGGTGGAGTGCTTTGGCTGTTGAGAAGCAGGATGAGAGGACGAGGGAGCAGGTGGAGTGCTTTGGCTGTTGAGAAGCAGGATGGGAGGACGAGGGAGCAGGTGGAGTGCTTTGGCTGTTGAGAAGCAGGATGGGAGGACAGGGGAGCATGTGTAGTCATTTGGCTGTTGAGAAGCAGGATGGGAAGACGGTAGAGCATGTGTAGTCATTTGGCTGTTGAGAAGCAGGATGGGAGGACAGGGGAGCAGGTGGAGTGATTTGGCTGTTGAGAAGCAGGATGGGAGGACGGGGGAGCAGGTGGAGTGCTTTGGCTGTTGAGAAGCAGGATGGGAGGACGAGGGAGCAGGTGGAGTGATTTGGCTGTTGAGAAGCAGGATGGGAGGACGGGGGAGCAGGTGGAGTGCTTTGGCTGTTGAGAACAGGATGGGAGGACAGGGGAGCAGGTGTAGTGCATTGGCTGTTGAGAAGCAGGATGGGAGGACGAGGGAGCAGGTGGAGTGCTTTGGCTGTTGAGAAGCAGGATGGGAGGACAGGGGAGCAGGTGGAGTGCTTTGGCTGTTGAGAAGCAGGATGGGAGGACGGGGGAGCAGGTGGAGTGATTTGGCTGTTGAGAAGCAGGATGGGAGGACGGGGGAGCAGGTGGAGTGCTTTGGCTGTTGAGAAGCAGGATGGGAGGACGAGGGAGCAGGTGGAGTGATTTGGCTGTTGAGAAGCAGGATGGGAGGACGAGGGAGCAGGTGGAGTGCTTTGGCTGTTGAGAAGCAGGATGGGAGGACGGGGGAGCAGGTGGAGTGCTTTGGCTGTTGAGAAGCAGGATGGGAGGACGAGGGAGCAGGTGAGTGCTTTGGCTGTTGAGAAGCAGGATGGGAGGACGAGGGAGCAGGTGGAGTGCTTTGGCTGTTGAGAAGCAGGATGGGAGGACGAGGGAGCAGGTGGAGTGCTTTGGCTGTTGAGAAGCAGGATGGGAGGACGAGGGAGCAGGTGGAGTGCTTTGGCTGTTGAGAAGCAGGATGGGAGGACAGGGGAGCATGTGTAGTCATTTGGCTGTTGAGAAGCAGGATGGGAAGACGGTAGAGCATGTGTAGTCATTTGGCTGTTGAGAAGCAGGATGGGAGGACAGGGGAGCAGGTGGAGTGCTTTGGCTGTTGAGAAGCAGGATGGGAGGACGGGGAGCATGTGGAGTGCTTTGGCTGTTGAGAAGCAGGATGGGAGGACGAGGGAGCAGGTGGAGTGCTTTGGCTGTTGAGAAGCAGGATGGGAGGACGAGGGAGCAGGTGGAGTGCTTTGGCTGTTGAGAAGCAGGATGGGAGGATAGGGGAGCAGGTGGAGTGATTTGGCTGTTGAGAAGCAGGATGGGAGGACGAGGGAGCAGTGGAGTGCTTTGGCTGTTGAGAAGCAGGATGGGAGGACAGGGGAGCAGGTGGAGTGCTTTGGCTGTTGAGAAGCAGGATGGGAGGACGGGGGAGCAGGTGGAGTGCATTGGCTGTTGAGAAGCAGGATGGGAGGACGGGGAGCAGGTGGAGTGCTTTGGCTGTTGAGAAGCAGGATGGGAGGACGGGGAGCAGGTGGAGTGCTTTGGCTGTTGAGAAGCAGGATGGGAGGACGAGGGAGCAGGTGGAGTGCTTTGGCTGTTGAGAAGCAGGATGGGAGGACGAGGGAGCAGGTGGAGTGCTTTGGCTGTTGAGAAGCAGGATGGGAGGACGAGGGAGCAGGTGGAGTGCTTTGGCTGTTGAGAAGCAGGATGGGAGGACGAGGGAGCAGGTGGAGTGCTTTGGCTGTTGAGAAGCAGGATGGGAGGACAGGGGAGCATGTGTAGTGCTTTGGCTGTTGAGAAGCAGGATGGGAAGACGGTAGAGCATGTGTAGTCATTTGGCTGTTGAGAAGCAGGATGGGAGGACAGGGGAGCAGGTGGAGTGCTTTGGCTGTTGAGAAGCAGGATGGGAGGACGGGGAGCAGTGGAGTGCTTTGGCTGTTGAGAAGCAGGATGGGAGGACGAGGGAGCAGGTGGAGTGCTTTGGCTGTTGAGAAGCAGGATGGGAGGACGGGGGAGCAGGTGGAGTGCTTTGGCTGTTGAGAAGCAGGATGGGAGGACAGGGGAGCAGGTGGAGTGATTTGGCTGTTGAGAAGCAGGATGGGAGGACGAGGGAGCAGTGGAGTGCTTTGGCTGTTGAGAAGCAGGATGGGAGGACAGGGGAGCAGGTGGAGTGCTTTGGCTGTTGAGAAGCAGGATGGGAGGACGGGGAGCAGGTGGAGTGCTTTGGCTGTTGAGAAGCAGGATGGGAGGACGGGGGAGCAGGTGTAGTGCTTTGGCTGTTGAGAAGCAGGATGGGAGGACGAGGGAGCAGGTGGAGTGCTTTGGCTGTTGAGAAGCAGGATGGGAGGACGAGGGAGCAGGTGGAGTGCTTTGGCTGTTGAGAAGCAGGATGGGAGGACGAGGGAGCAGGTGGAGTGCTTTGGCTGTTGAGAAGCAGGATGGGAGACGGGGAGCAGGTGGAGTGCTTTGGCTGTTGAGAAGCAGGATGGGAGGACGAGGGAGCAGGTGGAGTGCTTTGGCTGTTGAGAAGCAGGATGGGAGGACGAGGGAGCAGGTGGAGTGCTTTGGCTGTTGAGAAGCAGGATGGGAGGACAGGGGAGCAGGTGGAGTGCTTTGGCTGTTGAGAAGCAGGATGGGAGGACGGGGGAGCAGGTGGAGTGCTTTGGCTGTTGAGAAGCAGGATGGGAGGACGAGGGAGCAGGTGGAGTGCTTTGGCTGTTGAGAAGCAGGATGGGAGGACGAGGGAGCAGGTGGAGTGCTTTGGCTGTTGAGAAGCAGGATGGGAGGACAGGGGAGCAGGTGGAGTGCTTTGGCTGTTGAGAAGCAGGATGGGAGGACGGGGGAGCAGGTGTAGTGCTTTGGCTGTTGAGAAGCAGGATGGGAGGACGGGGGAGCAGGTGTAGTGCTTTGGCTGTTGAGAAGCAGGATGGGAGGACGAGGGAGCAGGTGGAGTGCTTTGGCTGTTGAGAAGCAGGATGGGAGGACGAGGGAGCAGGTGGAGTGCTTTGGCTGTTGAGAAGCAGGATGGGAGGACGAGGGAGCAGGTGGAGTGCTTTGGCTGTTGAGAAGCAGGATGGGAGGACGAGGGAGCAGGTGGAGTGCTTTGGCTGTTGAGAAGCAGGATGGGAGGACGAGGGAGCAGGTGGAGTGCTTTGGCTGTTGAGAAGCAGGATGGGAGGACGGGGAGCATGTGTAGTCTTTGGCTGTTGAGAAGCAGGATGGGAGGACAGGGGAGCAGGTGGAGTGCTTTGGCTGTTGAGAAGCAGGATGGGAGGACGGGGAGCAGGTGGAGTGCTTTGGCTGTTGAGAAGCAGGATGGGAGGACGAGGGAGCAGGTGGAGTGATTTGGCTGTTGAGAAGCAGGATGGGAGGACGGGGGAGCAGGTGGAGTGCTTTGGCTGTTGAGAAGCAGGATGGGAGGACGGGGGAGCAGGTGGAGTGCTTTGGCTGTTGAGAAGCAGGATGGGAGGACGAGGGAGCAGTGGAGTGCTTTGGCTGTTGAGAAGCAGGATGGGAGGACAGGGGAGCAGGTGGAGTGCTTTGGCTGTTGAGAAGCAGGATGGGAGGACGGGGAGCAGGTGGAGTGCTTTGGCTGTTGAGAAGCAGGATGGGAGGACGAGGGAGCAGTGGAGTGCTTTGGCTGTTGAGAAGCAGGATGGGAGGACAGGGGAGCAGGTGGAGTGCTTTGGCTGTTGAGAAGCAGGATGGGAGGACGGGGAGCATGTGGAGTGCTTTGGCTGTTGAGAAGCAGGATGGGAGGACAGGGGAGCAGGTGGAGTGCTTTGGCTGTTGAGAAGCAGGATGGGAGGACGGGGAGCAGGTGGAGTGCTTTGGCTGTTGAGAAGCAGGATGGGAGGACGAGGGAGCAGGTGGAGTGCTTTGGCTGTTGAGAAGCAGGATGGGAGGACAGGGGAGCAGGTGGAGTGCTTTGGCTGTTGAGAAGCAGGATGGGAGGACAGGGGAGCAGGTGGAGTGCTTTGGCTGTTGAGAAGCAGGATGGGAGGACGAGGGAGCAGGTGGAGTGCTTTGGCTGTTGAGAAGCAGGATGGGAGGACGGGGAGCAGGTGGAGTGCTTTGGCTGTTGAGAAGCAGGATGGGAGGACGGGGGAGCAGGTGGAGTGCTTTGGCTGTTGAGAAGCAGGATGGGAGGACGAGGGAGCAGGTGGAGTGCTTTGGCTGTTGAGAAGCAGGATGGGAGGACGAGGGAGCAGGTGGAGTGCTTTGGCTGTTGAGAAGCAGGATGGGAGGACGGGGAGCAGGTGGAGTGCTTTGGCTGTTGAGAAGCAGGATGGGAGGACGAGGGAGCAGGTGGAGTGCTTTGGCTGTTGAGAAGCAGGATGGGAGGACGAGGGAGCAGGTGGAGTGCTTTGGCTGTTGAGAAGCAGGATGGGAGGACGAGGGAGCAGGTGGAGTGCTTTGGCTGTTGAGAAGCAGGATGGGAGGACGAGGGAGCAGGTGGAGTGCTTTGGCTGTTGAGAAGCAGGATGGGAGGACGGGGAGCAGGTGGAGTGCTTTGGCTGTTGAGAAGCAGGATGGGAGGACAGGGGAGCAGGTGGAGTGCTTTGGCTGTTGAGAAGCAGGATGGGAGGACGGGGAGCAGGTGGAGTGCTTTGGCTGTTGAGAAGCAGGATGGGAGGACGAGGGAGCAGGTGGAGTGCTTTGGCTGTTGAGAAGCAGGATGGGAGGACGGGGGAGCAGGTGGAGTGCTTTGGCTGTTGAGAAGCAGGATGGGAGGACGGGGGAGCAGTGGAGTGCTTTGGCTGTTGAGAAGCAGGATGGGAGGACGAGGGAGCAGTGGAGTGCTTTGGCTGTTGAGAAGCAGGATGGGAGGACGGGGGAGCAGGTGGAGTGCTTTGGCTGTTGAGAAGCAGGATGGGAGGACGGGGGAGCAGGTGGAGTGCTTTGGCTGTTGAGAAGCAGGATGGGAGGACGAGGGAGCAGGTGGAGTGCTTTGGCTGTTGAGAAGCAGGATGGGAGGACGAGGGAGCAGGTGGAGTGCTTTGGCTGTTGAGAAGCAGGATGGGAAGACGGTAGAGCATGTGTAGTCATTTGGCTGTTGAGAAGCAGGATGGGAGGACAGGGGAGCAGGTGGAGTGCTTTGGCTGTTGAGAAGCAGGATGGGAGGACGGGGGAGCAGGTGGAGTGCTTTGGCTGTTGAGAAGCAGGATGGGAGGACGGGGGAGCAGGTGGAGTGATTTGGCTGTTGAGAAGCAGGATGGGAGGACGGGGGAGCAGGTGGAGTGCTTTGGCTGTTGAGAAGCAGGATGGGAGGACAGGGGAGCAGGTGGAGTGCTTTGGCTGTTGAGAAGCAGGATGGGAGGACGAGGGAGCAGGTGGAGTGCTTTGGCTGTTGAGAAGCAGGATGGGAGGACAGGGGAGCAGGTGGAGTGCTTTGGCTGTTGAGAAGCAGGATGGGAGGACGGGGGAGCAGGTGGAGTGCTTTGGCTGTTGAGAAGCAGGATGGGAGGACGGGGAGCAGGTGGAGTGCTTTGGCTGTTGAGAAGCAGGATGGGAGGACGAGGGAGCAGGTGGAGTGCTTTGGCTGTTGAGAAGCAGGATGGGAGGACGAGGGAGCAGGTGGAGTGCTTTGGCTGTTGAGAAGCAGGATGGGAGGACGAGGGAGCATGTGGAGTGCTTTGGCTGTTGAGAAGCAGGATGGGAGGACGGGGAGCAGGTGGAGTGCTTTGGCTGTTGAGAAGCAGGATGGGAGGACGAGGGAGCAGGTGGAGTGCTTTGGCTGTTGAGAAGCAGGATGGGAGGACGAGGGAGCAGGTGGAGTGCTTTGGCTGTTGAGAAGCAGGATGGGAGGACAGGGAGCAGGTGGAGTGCTTTGGCTGTTGAGAAGCAGGATGGGAGGACGGGGAGCAGGTGGAGTGCTTTGGCTGTTGAGAAGCAGGATGGGAGGACGAGGGAGCAGGTGGAGTGCTTTGGCTGTTGAGAAGCAGGATGGGAGGACGAGGGAGCAGGTGGAGTGCTTTGGCTGTTGAGAAGCAGGATGGGAGGACGGGGGAGCAGGTGGAGTGCTTTGGCTGTTGAGAAGCAGGATGGGAGGACGGGGGAGCAGGTGGAGTGCTTTGGCTGTTGAGAAGCAGGATGGGAGGACGGGGGAGCAGGTGGAGTGCTTTGGCTGTTGAGAAGCAGGATGGGAGGACGAGGGAGCAGGTGGAGTGCTTTGGCTGTTGAGAAGCAGGATGGGAGGACGAGGGAGCAGGTGGAGTGCTTTGGCTGTTGAGAAGCAGGATGGGAGGACGAGGGAGCAGGTGGAGTGCTTTGGCTGTTGAGAAGCAGGATGGGAGGACGAGGGAGCAGGTGGAGTGCTTTGGCTGTTGAGAAGCAGGATGGGAGGACGAGGGAGCAGGTGGAGTGCTTTGGCTGTTGAGAAGCAGGATGGGAGGACGGGGAGCATGTGGAGTCATTTGGCTGTTGAGAAGCAGGATGGGAAGACGGTAGAGCATGTGTAGTCATTTGGCTGTTGAGAAGCAGGATGGGAGGACAGGGGAGCAGGTGGAGTGATTTGGCTGTTGAGAAGCAGGATGGGAGGACGGGGGAGCAGATGGAGTGCTTTGGCTGTTGAGAAGCAGGATGGGAGGACGAGGGAGCAGGTGGAGTGCTTTGGCTGTTGAGAAGCAGGATGGGAGGACGGGGAGCAGGTGGAGTGCTTTGGCTGTTGAGAAGCAGGATGGGAGGACAGGGGAGCAGGTGGAGTGATTTGGCTGTTGAGAAGCAGGATGGGAGGACGAGGGAGCAGTGGAGTGCTTTGGCTGTTGAGAAGCAGGATGGGAGGACAGGGGAGCAGGTGGAGTGCTTTGGCTGTTGAGAAGCAGGATGGGAGGACGGGGAGCAGGTGGAGTGCTTTGGCTGTTGAGAAGCAGGATGGGAGGACGAGGGAGCAGTGGAGTGCTTTGGCTGTTGAGAAGCAGGATGGGAGGACGAGGGAGCAGGTGGAGTGCTTTGGCTGTTGAGAAGCAGGATGGGAGGATAGGGGAGCAGGTGGAGTGCTTTGGCTGTTGAGAAGCAGGATGGGAGGACGAGGGAGCAGTGGAGTGCTTTGGCTGTTGAGAAGCAGGATGGGAGGACAGGGGAGCAGGTGGAGTGCTTTGGCTGTTGAGAAGCAGGATGGGAGGACGGGGAGCAGGTGGAGTGCTTTGGCTGTTGAGAAGCAGGATGGGAGGACGAGGGAGCAGGTGGAGTGCTTTGGCTGTTGAGAAGCAGGATGGGAGGACGGGGAGCAGGTGGAGTGCTTTGGCTGTTGAGAAGCAGGATGGGAGGACAGGGGAGCAGGTGGAGTGCTTTGGCTGTTGAGAAGCAGGATGGGAGGACGAGGGAGCAGTGGAGTGCTTTGGCTGTTGAGAAGCAGGATGGGAGGACAGGGGAGCAGGTGGAGTGCTTTGGCTGTTGAGAAGCAGGATGGGAGGACGGGGGAGCAGATGGAGTGCTTTGGCTGTTGAGAAGCAGGATGGGAGGACGAGGGAGCAGGTGGAGTGCTTTGGCTGTTGAGAAGCAGGATGGGAGGACAGGGGAGCAGGTGGAGTGCTTTGGCTGTTGAGAAGCAGGATGGGAAGACGGTAGAGCATGTGTAGTCATTTGGCTGTTGAGAAGCAGGATGGGAGGACAGGGGAGCAGGTGGAGTGCTTTGGCTGTTGAGAAGCAGGATGGGAGGACGGGGAGCAGGTGGAGTGCTTTGGCTGTTGAGAAGCAGGATGGGAGGACGAGGGAGCAGGTGGAGTGCTTTGGCTGTTGAGAAGCAGGATGGGAGGACAGGGGAGCAGGTGGAGTGCTTTGGCTGTTGAGAAGCAGGATGGGAGGACAGGGAGCAGGTGGAGTGATTTGGCTGTTGAGAAGCAGGATGGGAGGACGAGGGAGCAGTGGAGTGCTTTGGCTGTTGAGAAGCAGGATGGGAGGACAGGGGAGCAGGTGGAGTGCTTTGGCTGTTGAGAAGCAGGATGGGAGGACGGGGGAGCAGGTGGAGTGCTTTGGCTGTTGAGAAGCAGGATGGGAGGACGGGGGAGCAGGTGTAGTGCTTTGGCTGTTGAGAAGCAGGATGGGAGGACGAGGGAGCAGGTGGAGTGCTTTGGCTGTTGAGAAGCAGGATGGGAGGACGAGGGAGCAGGTGGAGTGCTTTGGCTGTTGAGAAGCAGGATGGGAGGACGAGGGAGCATGTGGAGTGCTTTGGCTGTTGAGAAGCAGGATGGGAGGACGGGGAGCAGGTGGAGTGCTTTGGCTGTTGAGAAGCAGGATGGGAGGACGAGGGAGCAGGTGGAGTGCTTTGGCTGTTGAGAAGCAGGATGGGAGGACGAGGGAGCAGGTGGAGTGCTTTGGCTGTTGAGAAGCAGGATGGGAGGACAGGGGAGCAGGTGGAGTGCTTTGGCTGTTGAGAAGCAGGATGGGAGGACGGGGGAGCAGGTGAGTGCATTGGCTGTTGAGAAGCAGGATGAGAGGACGAGGGAGCAGGTGGAGTGCTTTGGCTGTTGAGAAGCAGGATGGGAGGACGAGGGAGCAGGTGGAGTGCTTTGGCTGTTGAGAAGCAGGATGGGAGGACAGGGGAGCAGGTGGAGTGCTTTGGCTGTTGAGAAGCAGGATGGGAGGACGGGGGAGCAGGTGTAGTGCATTGGCTGTTGAGAAGCAGGATGGGAGGACGGGGGAGCAGGTGTAGTGCTTTGGCTGTTGAGAAGCAGGATGGGAGGACGAGGGAGCAGGTGGAGTGCTTTGGCTGTTGAGAAGCAGGATGGGAGGACGAGGGAGCAGGTGGAGTGCTTTGGCTGTTGAGAAGCAAGATGGGAGGACGAGGGAGCAGGTGGAGTGCTTTGGCTGTTGAGAAGCAGGATGAGAGGACGAGGGAGCAGGTGGAGTGCTTTGGCTGTTGAGAAGCAGGATGGGAGGACGAGGGAGCAGGTGGAGTGCTTTGGCTGTTGAGAAGCAGGATGGGAGGACGGGGAGCATGTGTAGTCATTTGGCTGTTGAGAAGCAGGATGGGAAGACGGTAGAGCATGTGTAGTCATTTGGCTGTTGAGAAGCAGGATGGGAGGACAGGGGAGCAGGTGGAGTGATTTGGCTGTTGAGAAGCAGGATGGGAGGACGGGGAGCAGGTGGAGTGCTTTGGCTGTTGAGAAGCAGGATGGGAGGACGAGGGAGCAGGTGGAGTGCTTTGGCTGTTGAGAAGCAGGATGGGAGGACGGGGAGCAGGTGGAGTGCTTTGGCTGTTGAGAAGCAGGATGGGAGGACAGGGGAGCAGGTGGAGTGCTTTGGCTGTTGAGAAGCAGGATGGGAGGACGAGGGAGCAGTGGAGTGCTTTGGCTGTTGAGAAGCAGGATGGGAGGACAGGGGAGCAGGTGGAGTGCTTTGGCTGTTGAGAAGCAGGATGGGAGGACGGGGGAGCAGGTGGAGTGCTTTGGCTGTTGAGAAGCAGGATGGGAGGACGAGGGAGCAGGTGGAGTGCTTTGGCTGTTGAGAAGCAGGATGGGAGGACGAGGGAGCAGGTGGAGTGCTTTGGCTGTTGAGAAGCAGGATGGGAGGACAGGGGAGCAGGTGGAGTGCTTTGGCTGTTGAGAAGCAGGATGGGAGGACGAGGGAGCAGTAGGAGTGCTTTGGCTGTTGAGAAGCAGGATGGGAGGACGAGGGAGCAGGTGGAGTGCTTTGGCTGTTGAGAAGCAGGATGGGAGGACGGGGAGCAGGTGGAGTGCTTTGGCTGTTGAGAAGCAGGATGGGAGGACGGGGGAGCAGGTGGAGTGCTTTGGCTGTTGAGAAGCAGGATGGGAGGACGGGGGAGCAGGTGGAGTGCTTTGGCTGTTGAGAAGCAGGATGGGAGGACGAGGGAGCAGGTGGAGTGCTTTGGCTGTTGAGAAGCAGGATGGGAGGACGAGGGAGCAGGTGGAGTGCTTTGGCTGTTGAGAAGCAGGATGGGAGGACGAGGGAGCAGGTGGAGTGCTTTGGCTGTTGAGAAGCAGGATGGGAGGACGAGGGAGCAGGTGGAGTGCTTTGGCTGTTGAGAAGCAGGATGGGAGGACGGGGGAGCAGGTGGAGTGCTTTGGCTGTTGAGAAGCAGGATGGGAGGACGAGGGAGCAGTAGGAGTGCTTTGGCTGTTGAGAAGCAGGATGGGAGGACGGGGAGCAGGTGGAGTGCTTTGGCTGTTGAGAAGCAGGATGGGAGGACGAGGGAGCAGGTGGAGTGCTTTGGCTGTTGAGAAGCAGGATGGGAGGACGGGGAGCAGGTGGAGTGCTTTGGCTGTTGAGAAGCAGGATGGGAGGACGAGGGAGCAGGTGGAGTGCTTTGGCTGTTGAGAAGCAGGATGGGAGGACGAGGGAGCAGGTGGAGTGCTTTGGCTGTTGAGAAGCAGGATGGGAGGACAGGGGAGCAGGTGGAGTGCTTTGGCTGTTGAGAAGCAGGATGGGAGGACGGGGGAGCAGGTGGAGTGCTTTGGCTGTTGAGAAGCAGGATGGGAGGACGAGGGAGCAGGTGGAGTGCTTTGGCTGTTGAGAAGCAGGATGGGAGGACAGGGAGCAGGTGGAGTGCTTTGGCTGTTGAGAAGCAGGATGGGAGGACGGGGAGCAGGTGGAGTGCTTTGGCTGTTGAGAAGCAGGATGGGAGGACGGGGGAGCAGGTGGAGTGCTTTGGCTGTTGAGAAGCAGGATGGGAGGACGAGGGAGCAGGTGGAGTGCTTTGGCTGTTGAGAAGCAGGATGGGAGGACGAGGGAGCAGGTGGAGTGCTTTGGCTGTTGAGAAGCAGGATGGGAGGACGGGGAGCAGGTGGAGTGCTTTGGCTGTTGAGAAGCAGGATGGGAGGACGAGGGAGCAGGTGGAGTGCTTTGGCTGTTGAGAAGCAGGATGGGAGGACGAGGGAGCAGGTGGAGTGCTTTGGCTGTTGAGAAGCAGGATGGGAGGACGGGGAGCAGGTGTAGTGCATTTGGCTGTTGAGAAGCAGGATGGGAAGACGGTAGAGCATGTGGTGCATTTGGCTGTTGAGAAGCAGGATGGGAGGACAGGGGAGCAGGTGGAGTGCTTTGGCTGTTGAGAAGCAGGATGGGAGGACGGGGAGCAGATGGAGTGCTTTGGATGTTGAGAAGCAGGATGGGAGGACGAGGGAGCAGGTGGAGTGATTTGGCTGTTGAGAAGCAGGATGGGAGGACGGGGGAGCAGGTGGAGTGCTTTGGCTGTTGAGAAGCAGGATGGGAGGACGGGGAGCAGGTGGAGTGATTTGGCTGTTGAGAAGCAGGATGGGAGGACGAGGGAGCAGTGGAGTGCTTTGGCTGTTGAGAAGCAGGATGGGAGGACAGGGGAGCAGGTGGAGTGCTTTGGCTGTTGAGAAGCAGGATGGGAGGACGGGGGAGCAGGTGGAGTGCTTTGGCTGTTGAGAAGCAGGATGGGAGGACGAGGGAGCAGTGGAGTGCTTTGGCTGTTGAGAAGCAGGATGGGAGGACGAGGGAGCAGGTGGAGTGCTTTGGCTGTTGAGAAGCAGGATGGGAGGATAGGGGAGCAGGTGGAGTGATTTGGCTGTTGAGAAGCAGGATGGGAGGACGAGGGAGCAGTGGAGTGCTTTGGCTGTTGAGAAGCAGGATGGGAGGACAGGGGAGCAGGTGGAGTGCTTTGGCTGTTGAGAAGCAGGATGGGAGGACGGGGGAGCAGGTGGAGTGCATTGGCTGTTGAGAAGCAGGATGGGAGGACGGGGAGCAGGTGGAGTGCTTTGGCTGTTGAGAAGCAAGATGGGAGGACGGGGAGCAGGTGGAGTGCTTTGGCTGTTGAGAAGCAGGATGGGAGGACGAGGGAGCAGGTGAAGTGCTTTGGCTGTTGAGAAGCAGGATGGGAGGACGAGGGAGCAGGTGGAGTGCTTTGGCTGTTGAGAAGCAGGATGAGAGGACGAGGGAGCAGGTGGAGTGCTTTGGCTGTTGAGAAGCAGGATGGGAGGACGAGGGAGCAGGTGGAGTGCTTTGGCTGTTGAGAAGCAGGATGGGAGGACGGGGGAGCAGGTGGAGTGCTTTGGCTGTTGAGAAGCAGGATGGGAGGACGAGGGAGCAGGTGGAGTGCTTTGGCTGTTGAGAAGCAGGATGGGAGGACAGGGGAGCATGTGTAGTCATTTGGCTGTTGAGAAGCAGGATGGGAAGACGGTAGAGCATGTGTAGTCATTTGGCTGTTGAGAAGCAGGATGGGAGGACAGGGGAGCAGGTGGAGTGATTTGGCTGTTGAGAAGCAGGATGGGAGGACGGGTGAGCAGATGGAGTGCTTTGGCTGTTGAGAAGCAGGATGGGAGGACGAGGGAGCAGGTGGAGTGATTTGGCTGTTGAGAAGCAGGATGGGAGGACAGGGGAGCAGATGGAGTGCTTTGGCTGTTGAGAACAGGATGGGAGGACAGGGAGCAGGTGGAGTGATTTGGCTGTTGAGAAGCAGGATGGGAGGACGAGGGAGCAGTAGGAGTGCTTTGGCTGTTGAGAAGCAGGATGGGAGGACAGGGGAGCAGGTGGAGTGCTTTGGCTGTTGAGAAGCAGGATGGGAGGACGGGGGAGCAGGTGGAGTGATTTGGCTGTTGAGAAGCAGGATGGGAGGACGGGGGAGCAGGTGGAGTGCTTTGGCTGTTGAGAAGCAAGATGGGAGGACGAGGGAGCAGGTGGAGTGCTTTGGCTGTTGAGAAGCAGGATGGGAGGACGAGGGAGCAGGTGGAGTGCTTTGGCTGTTGAGAAGCAGGATGGGAGGACGAGGGAGCAGGTGGAGTGCTTTGGCTGTTGAGAAGCAGGATGGGAGGACGGGGAGCAGGTGGAGTGCTTTGGCTGTTGAGAAGCAGGATGGGAGGACGAGGGAGCAGGTGGAGTGCTTTGGCTGTTGAGAAGCAGGATGGGAGGACGAGGGAGCAGGTGGAGTGCTTTGGCTGTTGAGAAGCAGGATGGGAGGACAGGGAGCAGGTGGAGTGCTTTGGCTGTTGAGAAGCAGGATGGGAGGACGGGGAACAGGTGGAGTGCTTTGGCTGTTGAGAAGCAGGATGGGAGGACGAGGGAGCAGGTGGAGTGCTTTGGCTGTTGAGAAGCAGGATGGGAGGACGAGGGAGCAGGTGGAGTGCTTTGGCTGTTGAGAAGCAGGATGGGAGGACAGGGGAGCAGGTGGAGTGCTTTGGCTGTTGAGAAGCAGGATGGGAGGACGGGGAGCAGGTGTAGTGCTTTGGCTGTTGAGAAGCAGGACAAGAGGACGGGGAGCAGGTGGAGTGCTTTGGCTGTTGAGAAGCAGATGGGAGGACGAGGGAGCAGGTGGAGTGCTTTGGCT
Source organism: Limnomonas spitsbergensis (assembly GCA_037349105.1). NCBI lineage: Eukaryota > Viridiplantae > Chlorophyta > Chlorophyceae > Chlamydomonadales > Limnomonas > Limnomonas spitsbergensis. The sequence goes on from JAYJMM010000048.1 coordinate 44,005, forward strand.
GTTGAGAAGCAGGATGGGAGGACGAGGGAGCAGGTGGAGTGCTTTGGCTGTTGAGAAGCAAGATGGGAGGACGAGGGAGCAGGTGGAGTGCTTTGGCTGTTGAGAAGCAGGATGGGAGGACGGGGGAGCAGGTGGAGTGCTTTGGCTGTTGAGAAGCAGGATGGGAGGACGAGGGAGCAGTGGAGTGCTTTGGCTGTTGAGAAGCAGGATGGGAGGACAGGGAGCATGTGTAGTCATTTGGCTGTTGAGAAGCAGGATGGGAAGACGGTAGAGCATGTGTAGTCATTTGGCTGTTGAGAAGCAGGATGGGAGGACAGGGGAGCAGGTGGAGTGATTTGGCTGTTGAGAAGCAGGATGGGAGGACGGGGAGCAGATGGAGTGCTTTGGCTGTTGAGAAGCAGGATGGGAGGACGAGGGAGCAGGTGGAGTGATTTGGCTGTTGAGAAGCAGGATGGGAGGACAGGGAGCAGATGGAGTGCTTTGGCTGTTGAGAAGCAGGATGGGAGGACAGGGGAGCAGGTGGAGTGATTTGGCTGTTGAGAAGCAGGATGGGAGGACGAGGGAGCAGTAGGAGTGCTTTGGCTGTTGAGAAGCAGGATGGGAGGACAGGGGAGCAGGTGGAGTGCTTTGGCTGTTGAGAAGCAGGATGGGAGGACGGGGGAGCAGGTGGAGTGATTTGGCTGTTGAGAAGCAGGATGGGAGGACGGGGGAGCAGGTGGAGTGCTTTGGCTGTTGAGAAGCAGGATGGGAGGACGAGGGAGCAGGTGGAGTGATTTGGCTGTTGAGAAGCAGGATGGGAGGACGAGGGAGCAGGTGGAGTGCTTTGGCTGTTGAGAAGCAGGATGGGAGGACGAGGGAGCAGGTGGAGTGCTTTGGCTGTTGAGAAGCAGGATGGGAGGACGGGGAGCAGGTGGAGTGCTTTGGCTGTTGAGAAGCAGGATGGGAGGACGAGGGAGCAGGTGGAGTGCTTTGGCTGTTGAGAAGCAGGATGGGAGGACGAGGGAGCAGGTGGAGTGCTTTGGCTGTTGAGAAGCAGGATGGGAGGACAGGGGAGCAGGTGGAGTGCTTTGGCTGTTGAGAAGCAGGATGGGAGGACGGGGAGCAGGTGGAGTGCTTTGGCTGTTGAGAAGCAGGATGGGAGGACGAGGGAGCAGGTGGAGTGCTTTGGCTGTTGAGAAGCAGGATGGGAGGACGAGGGAGCAGGTGGAGTGCTTTGGCTGTTGAGAAGCAGGATGGGAGGACGGGGGAGCAGGTGGAGTGCTTTGGCTGTTGAGAAGCAGGATGGGAGGACGGGGGAGCAGGTGGAGTGCTTTGGCTGTTGAGAAGCAGGATGGGAGGACGGGGGAGCAGGTGGAGTGCTTTGGCTGTTGAGAAGCAAGATGGGAGGACGAGGGAGCAGGTGGAGTGCTTTGGCTGTTGAGAAGCAGGATGGGAGGACGAGGGAGCATGTGGAGTGCTTTGGCTGTTGAGAAGCAGGATGGGAGGACGAGGGAGCAGGTGGAGTGCTTTGGCTGTTGAGAAGCAGGATGGGAGGACGAGGGAGCAGGTGGAGTGCTTTGGCTGTTGAGAAGCAGGATGGGAGGACGAGGGAGCAGGTGGAGTGCTTTGGCTGTTGAGAAGCAGGATGGGAGGACGGTAGAGCATGTGTAGTGCTTTGGCTGTTGAGAAGCAGGATGGGAAGACGGTAGAGCATGTGTAGTCATTTGGCTGTTGAGAAGCAGGATGGGAGGACAGGGGAGCAGGTGGAGTGCTTTGGCTGTTGAGAAGCAGGATGGGAGGACGGGGAGCAGGTGGAGTGCTTTGGCTGTTGAGAAGCAGGATGGGAGGACGAGGGAGCAGGTGGAGTGCTTTGGCTGTTGAGAAGCAGGATGGGAGGACGGGGGAGCAGGTGGAGTGCTTTGGCTGTTGAGAAGCAGGATGGGAGGACAGGGGAGCAGGTGGAGTGCTTTGGCTGTTGAGAAGCAGGATGGGAGGACGAGGGAGCAGTGGAGTGCTTTGGCTGTTGAGAAGCAGGATGGGAGGACAGGGGAGCAGGTGGAGTGCTTTGGCTGTTGAGAAGCAGGATGGGAGGACGGGGGAGCAGTGGAGTGCTTTGGCTGTTGAGAAGCAGGATGGGAGGACGAGGGAGCAGTGGAGTGCTTTGGCTGTTGAGAAGCAGGATGGGAGGACGAGGGAGCAGGTGGAGTGCTTTGGCTGTTGAGAAGCAGGATGGGAGGACAGGGGAGCAGGTGGAGTGATTTGGCTGTTGAGAAGCAGGATGGGAGGACGAGGGAGCAGTGGAGTGCTTTGGCTGTTGAGAAGCAGGATGGGAGGACAGGGGAGCAGGTGGAGTGCTTTGGCTGTTGAGAAGCAGGATGGGAGGACGGGGGAGCAGGTGGAGTGCTTTGGCTGTTGAGAAGCAGGATGGGAGGACGGGGGAGCAGGTGGAGTGCTTTGGCTGTTGAGAAGCAGGATGGGAGGACGGGGAGCAGGTGGAGTGCTTTGGCTGTTGAGAAGCAGGATGGGAGGACGAGGGAGCAGGTGAAGTGCTTTGGCTGTTGAGAAGCAGGATGGGAGGACGAGGGAGCAGGTGGAGTGCTTTGGCTGTTGAGAAGCAGGATGGGAGGACGAGGGAGCAGGTGGAGTGCTTTGGCTGTTGAGAAGCAGGATGGGAGGACGAGGGAGCAGGTGGAGTGCTTTGGCTGTTGAGAAGCAGGATGGGAGGACGGGGGAGCAGGTGGAGTGCTTTGGCTGTTGAGAAGCAGGATGGGAGGACGAGGGAGCAGTAGGAGTGCTTTGGCTGTTGAGAAGCAGGATGGGAGGACGGGGAGCAGGTGGAGTGCTTTGGCTGTTGAGAAGCAGGATGGGAGGACGAGGGAGCAGGTGGAGTGCTTTGGCTGTTGAGAAGCAGGATGGGAGGACGGGGAGCAGGTGGAGTGCTTTGGCTGTTGAGAAGCAGGATGGGAGGACGGGGGAGCAGGTGGAGTGCTTTGGCTGTTGAGAAGCAGGATGGGAGGACGAGGGAGCAGGTGGAGTGCTTTGGCTGTTGAGAAGCAGGATGGGAGGACAGGGAGCAGGTGGAGTGCTTTGGCTGTTGAGAAGCAGGATGGGAGGACGGGGGAGCAGGTGGAGTGCTTTGGCTGTTGAGAAGCAGGATGGGAGGACGAGGGAGCAGGTGGAGTGCTTTGGCTGTTGAGAAGCAGGATGGGAGGACAGGGGAGCAGGTGGAGTGCTTTGGCTGTTGAGAAGCAGGATGGGAGGACGGGGAGCAGGTGGAGTGCTTTGGCTGTTGAGAAGCAGGATGGGAGGACGGGGGAGCAGGTGGAGTGCTTTGGCTGTTGAGAAGCAGGATGGGAGGACGAGGGAGCAGGTGGAGTGCTTTGGCTGTTGAGAAGCAGGATGGGAGGACGAGGAGCAGGTGGAGTGCTTTGGCTGTTGAGAAGCAGGATGGGAGGACGAGGGAGCAGGTGGAGTGCTTTGGCTGTTGAGAAGCAGGATGAGAGGACGAGGGAGCAGGTGGAGTGCTTTGGCTGTTGAGAAGCAGGATGGGAGGACGAGGGAGCAGGTGGAGTGCTTTGGCTGTTGAGAAGCAGGATGGGAGGACGGGGAGCATGTGTAGTGCATTTGGCTGTTGAGAAGCAGGATGGGAAGACGGTAGAGCATGTGTAGTCATTTGGCTGTTGAGAAGCAGGATGGGAGGACAGGGGAGCAGGTGGAGTGCTTTGGCTGTTGAGAAGCAGGATGGGAGGACGGGGAGCAGGTGGAGTGCTTTGGCTGTTGAGAAGCAGGATGGGAGGACGAGGAGCAGGTGGAGTGCTTTGGCTGTTGAGAAGCAGGATGGGAGGACGGGGGAGCAGGTGGAGTGCTTTGGCTGTTGAGAAGCAGGATGGGAGGACAGGGGAGCAGGTGGAGTGATTTGGCTGTTGAGAAGCAGGATGGGAGGACGAGGGAGCAGTAGGAGTGCTTTGGCTGTTGAGAAGCAGGATGGGAGGACGGGGGCAGGTGGAGTGCTTTGGCTGTTGAGAAGCAGGATGGGAGGACGGGGAGCAGGTGGAGTGCTTTGGCTGTTGAGAAGCAGGATGGGAGGACGAGGGAGCAGGTGGAGTGCTTTGGCTGTTGAGAAGCAGATGGGAGGACGAGGGAGCAGGTGGAGTGCTTTGGCTGTTGAGAAGCAGGATGGGAGGACAGGGGAGCAGGTGGAGTGCTTTGGCTGTTGAGAAGCAGGATGGGAGGACGAGGGAGCAGTGGAGTGCTTTGGCTGTTGAGAAGCAGGATGGGAGGACAGGGGAGCAGGTGGAGTGCTTTGGCTGTTGAGAAGCAGGATGGGAGGACGGGGAGCAGGTGGAGTGCTTTGGCTGTTGAGAAGCAGGATGAGAGGACGGGGAGCAGGTGTAGTGCTTTGGCTGTTGAGAAGCAGGATGGGAGGACGGGGGAGCAGGTGGAGTGCTTTGGCTGTTGAGAAGCAGGATGGGAGGACGAGGGAGCAGGTGGAGTGCTTTGGCTGTTGAGAAGCAGGATGGGAGGACGAGGGAGCAGGTGGAGTGCTTTGGCTGTTGAGAAGCAGGATGGGAGGACGAGGGAGCAGGTGGAGTGCTTTGGCTGTTGAGAAGCAGGATGGGAGGACGAGGGAGCAGGTGGAGTGCTTTGGCTGTTGAGAAGCAGGATGGGAGGACGGGGGAGCAGGTGGAGTGCTTTGGCTGTTGAGAAGCAGGATGGGAGGACGAGGGAGCAGGTGGAGTGCTTTGGCTGTTGAGAAGCAGGATGGGAGGACAGGGAGCAGGTGGAGTCTTTGGCTGTTGAGAAGCAGGATGGGAGGACGGTAGAGCAGGTGTAGTCATTTGGCTGTTGAGAAGCAGGATGGGAGGACAGGGAGCAGGTGGAGTGATTTGGCTGTTGAGAAGCAGGATGGGAGACGGGGAGCAGATGGAGTGCTTTGGCTGTTGAGAAGCAGGATGGGAGGACGAGGAGCAGGTGGAGTGATTTGGCTGTTGAGAAGCAGGATGGGAGGACAGGGGAGCAGATGGAGTGCTTTGGCTGTTGAGAAGCAGGATGGGAGGACAGGGAGCAGGTGGAGTGCTTTGGCTGTTGAGAAGCAGGATGGGAGGACGAGGGAGCAGAGGAGTGCTTTGGCTGTTGAGAAGCAGGATGGGAGGACAGGGGAGCAGGTGGAGTGCTTTGGCTGTTGAGAAGCAGGATGGGAGGACGGGGGAGCAGGTGAGTGATTTGGCTGTTGAGAAGCAGGATGGGAGGACGGGGGAGCAGGTGTAGTGCTTTGGCTGTTGAGAAGCAGGATGGGAGGACGAGGGAGCAGGTGGAGTGCTTTGGCTGTTGAGAAGCAGGATGGGAGGACGAGGGAGCAGGTGGAGTGCTTTGGCTGTTGAGAAGCAGGATGGAGGACGAGGGAGCAGGTGGAGTGCTTTGGCTGTTGAGAAGCAGGATGGGAAGACGGGGAGCATGTGGAGTGCTTTGGCTGTTGAGAAGCAGGATGGGAGGACGAGGGAGCAGGTGGAGTGCTTTGGCTGTTGAGAAGCAGGATGGGAGGACGAGGGAGCAGGTGGAGTGCTTTGGCTGTTGAGAAGCAGGATGGGAGGACAGGGGAGCAGGTGGAGTGCTTTGGCTGTTGAGAAGCAAGATAGGAGGACGGGGACAAGTGGAGTGCTTTGGCTGTTGAGAAGCAGGATGAGAGGACGAGGGAGCAGGTGGAGTGCTTTGGCTGTTGAGAAGCAAGATGGGAGGACGAGGGAGCAGGTGGAGTGCTTTGGCTGTTGAGAAGCAGGATGGGAGGACAGGGGAGCAGGTGGAGTGCTTTGGCTGTTGAGAAGCAGGATGGGAGGACGGGGGAGCAGGTGTAGTGCATTGGCTGTTGAGAAGCAGGATGGGACGACGGGAGCAGGTGGAGTGCTTTGGCTGTTGAGAAGCAGGATGGGACGAGGGAGCAGGTGGAGTGCTTTGGCTGTTGAGAAGCAGGATGGGAGGACGAGGGAGCATGTGGTGTGCTTTGGCTGTTGAGAAGCAGGATGGGAGGACGAGGGAGCAGGTGGAGTGCTTTGGCTGTTGAGAAGCAGGATGGGAGGACGAGGGAGCAGGTGGAGTGCTTTGGCTGTTGAGAAGCAGGATGGGAGGACGAGGGAGCAGGTGGAGTGCTTTGGCTGTTGAGAAGCAGGATGGGAGGACGAGAGCATGTGGAGTCTTTGGCTGTTGAGAAGCAGGATGGAAGACGGGGAGCAGGTTAGTGCTTTGGCTGTTGAGAAGCAGGATGGGAGGACAGGGGAGCAGGTGGAGTGCTTTGGCTGTTGAGAAGCAGGATGGGAGGACGAGGGAGCAGGTGGAGTGCTTTGGCTGTTGAGAAGCAGGATGGGAAGACGGTAGAGCAGGTGGAGTGCATTTGGCTGTTGAGAAGCAGGATGGGAGAGACGGTAGAGCAGGTGTAGTGCTTTGCTGTTGAGAAGCAGGATGGGAGGACAGGGGAGCAGGTGGAGTGCTTTGGCTGTTGAGAAGCAGGATGGGAGGACGGGGAGCAGTGGAGTGCTTTGGCTGTTGAGAAGCAGGATGGGAGGACGAGGGAGCAGGTGGAGTGCTTTGGCTGTTGAGAAGCAGGATGGGAGGACGGGGGAGCAGGTGGAGTGCTTTGGCTGTTGAGAAGCAGGATGGGAGGACAGGGAGCAGGTGGAGTGCTTTGGCTGTTGAGAAGCAGGATGGGAGGACGAGGGAGCAGTGGAGTGCTTTGGCTGTTGAGAAGCAGGATGGGAGGACAGGGGAGCAGGTGGAGTGCTTTGGCTGTTGAGAAGCAGGATGGGAGGACGGGGAGCAGGTGGAGTGCTTTGGCTGTTGAGAAGCAGGATGGGAGGACGAGGGAGCAGTGGAGTGCTTTGGCTGTTGAGAAGCAGGATGGGAGGACGAGGAACAGGTGGAGTGCTTTGGCTGTTGAGAAAGCAGGATGGGAGGATAGGGAGCAGGTGGAGTGCTTTGGCTGTTGAGAAGCAGGATGGGAGGACGAGGGAGCAGTGGAGTGCTTTGGCTGTTGAGAAGCAGGATGGGAGGACAGGGGAGCAGGTGGAGTGCTTTGGCTGTTGAGAAGCAGGATGGGAGGACGGGAGCAGGTGGAGTGCTTTGGCTGTTGAGAAGCAGGAGGGAGGACGGGGGAGCAGGTGGAGTGCTTTGGCTGTTGACAAGCAGATGGGAGGACGGGGGAGCAGGTGGAGTGCTTTGGCTGTTGAGAAGCAGGATGGGAGGACAGGGAGCAGGTGAAGCTTTGGCTGTTGAGAAGCAGGATGGGAGGACGAGGGAGCAGGTGGAGTGCTTTGGCTGTTGAGAAGCAGGATGGGAGGACGAGGGAGCAGGTGGAGTGCTTTGGCTGTTGAGAAGCAGGATGGGAGGACGAGGGAGCAGGTGGAGTGCTTTGGCTGTTGAGAAGCAGGATGGGAGGACGGGGGAGCAGGTGGAGTGCTTTGGCTGTTGAGAAGCAGGATGGGAGGACGAGGAGCAGGTGGAGTGCTTTGGCTGTTGAGAAGCAGGATGGGAGGACGGGGAGCAGATGGAGTGCTTTGGCTGTTGAGAAGCAGGATGGAGGACGAGGGAGCAGGTGGAGTGCTTTGGCTGTTGAGAAGCAGGATGGGAGGACGGGGAGCAGGTGGAGTGCTTTGGCTGTTGAGAAGCAGGATGGGAGGACGAGGGAGCAGGTGGAGTGCTTTGGCTGTTGAGAAGCAGATGGGAGGACGAGGAGCAGGTGGAGTGCTTTGGCTGTTGAGAAGCAGGATGGGAGGACGGGGAGCAGGTGGAGTGCTTTGGCTGTTGAGAAGCAGGATGGGAGGACGGGGAGCAGGTGGAGTGCTTTGGCTGTTGAGAAGCAGGATGGGAGGACGAGGGAGCAGGTGGAGTGCTTTGGCTGTTGAGAAGCAGGATGGGAGGACAGGGGAGCAGGTGGAGTGCTTTGGCTGTTGAGAAGCAGGATGGGAGGACGGGGGAGCAGGTGGAGTGCTTTGGCTGTTGAGAAGCAGGATGAGAGGGGGGGCAGGTGGAGTGCTTTGGCTGTTGAGAAGCAGGATGGGAGGACGAGGGAGCAGGTGGAGTGCTTTGGCTGTTGAGAAGCAGGATGGGAGGACGGTAGAGCAGGTGGAGTCTTTGGCTGTTGAGAAGCAGGATGGGAGGACGGTAGAGCAGGTGTAGTGCTTTGGCTGTTGAGAAGCAGGAGGAGGACAGGGGAGCAGGTGGAGTGCTTTGGCTGTTGAGAAGCAGGATGGGAGGACGGGGGAGCAGGTGGAGTGCTTTGGCTGTTGAGAAGCAGGATGGGAGGACGGGGAGCAGGTGGAGTGCTTTGGCTGTTGAGAAGCAGGATGGGAGGACGGGAGCAGGTGGAGTGCTTTGGCTGTTGAGAAGCAGGATGGGAGGACAGGGGAGCAGGTGGAGTGATTTGGCTGTTGAGAAGCAGGATGGGAGGACGAGGGGAGCAGTGGAGTGCTTTGGCTGTTGAGAAGCAGGATGGGAGGACGGGGAGCAGGTGGAGTGCTTTGGCTGTTGAGAAGCAGGATGGGAGGACGGGGAGCAGGTGGAGTGCTTTGGCTGTTGAGAAGGCAGGATGGGAGACGAGAGCAGTTGGAGTGCTTTGGCTGTTGAGAAGCAGGATGGGAGGACGAGGGAGCAGGTGGAGTGCTTTGGCTGTTGAGAAGCAGGATGGGAGGACAGGGGAGCAGGTGGAGTGATTTGGCTGTTGAGAAGCAGGATGGGAGGACGAGGGAGCAGTAGGAGTGCTTTGGCTGTTGAGAAGCAGGATGGGAGGACAGGGGAGCAGGTGGAGTGCTTTGGCTGTTGAGAAGCAGGATGGGAGGACGGGGAGCAGGTGGAGTGCATTGGCTGTTGAGAAGCAGGATGGGAGGACGGGGGAGCAGGTGTAGTGCTTTGGCTGTTGAGAAGCAGGATGGGAGGACGGGGAGCAGGTGGAGTGCTTTGGCTGTTGAGAAGCAGGATGGGAGGACGAGGGAGCAGGTGGAGTGCTTTGGCTGTTGAGAAGCAGGATGGGAGGACGAGGGAGCAGGTGGAGTGCTTTGGCTGTTGAGAAGCAGGATGGGAGGACGAGGGAGCAGGTGGAGTGCTTTGGCTGTTGAGAAGCAGGATGGGAGGACGAGGGAGCAGGTGGAGTGCTTTGGCTGTTGAGAAGCAGATGGGAGGATGGGAGGAGGGGGGAGTGCTTTGGCTGTTGAGAAGCAGGATGGGAGGACGAGGGAGCAGTGGAGTGCTTTGGCTGTTGAGAAGCAGGATGGGAGGACAGGGAGCAGGTGGAGTGCTTTGGCTGTTGAGAAGCAGGATGGGAAGACGGTAGAGCATGTGTAGTCATTTGGCTGTTGAGAAGCAGGATGGGAGGACAGGGAGCAGGTGGAGTGATTTGGCTGTTGAGAAGCAGGATGGGAGACGGGTGAGCAGATGGAGTGCTTTGGATGTTGAGAAGCAGGATGGGAGGACGAGGGAGCAGGTGGAGTGATTGGCTGTTGAGAAGCAGGATGGGAGGACAGGGGAGCAGGTGGAGTGCTTTGGCTGTTGAGAAGCAGATGGGAGGACGGGGAGCAGGTGGAGTGCTTTGGCTGTTGAGAAGCAGGATGGGAGGACGAGGGAGCAGTGGAGTGCTTTGGCTGTTGAGAAGCAGGATGGGAGGACAGGGGAGCAGGTGGAGTGCTTTGGCTGTTGAGAAGCAGGATGGGAGGACGGGGAGCAGGTGGAGTGATTTGGCTGTTGAGAAGCAGGATGGGAGGACGGGGGAGCAGGTGTAGTGCTTTGGCTGTTGAGAAGCAAGATGGGAGGACGAGGGAGCAGGTGGAGTGCTTTGGCTGTTGAGAAGCAGGATGGGAGGACGAGGGAGCAGGTGGAGTGCTTTGGCTGTTGAGAAGCAGGATGGGAGGACGAGGGAGCAGGTGGAGTGCTTTGGCTGTTGAGAAGCAGGATGGAAGACGGGAGCATGTGGAGTGCTTTGGCTGTTGAGAAGCAGGATGGGAGGACGAGGGAGCAGTGGAGTGCTTTGGCTGTTGAGAAGCAAGATGGGAGGACGAGGGACAGGTGGAGTGCTTTGGCTGTTGAGAAGCAGGATGGGAGGACGGGGAGCAGGTGGAGTGCTTTGGCTGTTGAGAAGCAGGATAGGAGGACGGGGGAGCAGGTGAGTGCATTGGCTGTTGAGAAGCAGGATGGGAGGACGAGGGAGCAGGTGGAGTGCTTTGGCTGTTGAGAAGCAGGATGGGAGGACGAGGGAGCAGGTGGAGTGCTTTGGCTGTTGAGAAGCAGGATGGGAGGACAGGGAGCAGGTGGAGTGCTTTGGCTGTTGAGAAGCAGATGGAGGACGGGGAGCAGGTGTAGTGCATTGGCTGTTGAGAAGCAGGATGGGAGGACGGGGAGCAGGTGGAGTGCTTTGGCTGTTGAGAAGCAGGATGGGAGGACGAGGGAGCAGGTGGAGTGCTTTGGCTGTTGAGAAGCAGGATGGGAGGACGAGGGAGCATGTGGAGTGCTTTGGCTGTTGAGAAGCAGGATGGGAGGACGAGGGAGCAGGTGGAGTGCTTTGGCTGTTGAGAAGCAGGATGGGAGGACGGGGGAGCAGGTGGAGTGCTTTGGCTGTTGAGAAGCAGGATGGGAGGACGAGGGAGCAGGTGGAGTGCTTTGGCTGTTGAGAAGCAGGATGGGAAGACGGTAGAGCATGTGTAGTCATTTGGCTGTTGAGAAGCAGGATGGGAAGACGTAGAGCATGTGTAGTGCTTTGGCTGTTGAGAAGCAGGATGGGAGGACAGGGGAGCAGGTGGAGTGATTTGGCTGTTGAGAAGCAGGAGATGGGAGGACGGTGAGCAGTGGAGTGCTTTGGCTGTTGAGAAGCAGGATGGGAGGACGAGGGAGCAGGTGGAGTGATTTGGCTGTTGAGAAGCAGGATGGGAGGACGGGGGAGCAGGTGGAGTGCTTTGGATGTTGAGAAGCAGGATGGGAGGACGGGGAGCAGGTGGAGTGATTTGGCTGTTGAGAAGCAGGATGGGAGGACGAGGGAGCAGTGGAGTGCTTTGGCTGTTGAGAAGCAAGATGGGAGGACAGGGAGCAGGTGGAGTGCTTTGGCTGTTGAGAAGCAGGATGGGAGACGGGGAGCAGATGGAGTGCTTTGGCTGTTGAGAAGCAGGATGGGAGGACGAGGGAGCAGTGGAGTGCTTTGGCTGTTGAGAAGCAGGATGGGAGGACGAGGAACAGGTGGAGTGCTTTGGCTGTTGAGAAGCAGGATGGGAGACAGGGGAGCAGGTGGAGTGCTTTGGCTGTTGAGAAGCAGGATGGGAGGACGAGGGAGCAGGTGGAGTGCTTTGGCTGTTGAGAAGCAGGATGGGAGGACGAGGGGAGCAGTGGAGTGCTTTGGCTGTTGAGAAGCAGGATGGGAGGACGGGGGAGCAGGTGGAGTGCATTGGCTGTTGAGAAGCAGGATGGGAGGACGGGAGCAGGTGTAGTGCTTTGGCTGTTGAGAAGCAGGATGGGAGGACGGGGGAGCAGGTGGAGTGCTTTGGCTGTTGAGAAGCAGGATGGGAGGACGAGGGAGCAGGTGGAGTGCTTTGGCTGTTGAGAAGCAGGATGGGAGGACGAGGGAGCAGGTGGAGTGCTTTGGCTGTTGAGAAGCAGGATGGGAGGACGAGGGAGCAGGTGGAGTGCTTTGGCTGTTGAGAAGCAGGATGGGAGGACGAGGGAGCAGGTGGAGTGCTTTGGCTGTTGAGAAGCAGGATGGGAGGACGGGGAGCAGGTGGAGTGCTTTGGCTGTTGAGAAGCAGGATGGGAGACGAGGGAGCAGGTGGAGTGCTTTGGCTGTTGAGAAGCAGGATGGGAGGACGAGGGACAGGTGGAGTGCTTTGGCTGTTGAGAAGCAGGATGGGAGGACGAGGGGAGCAGGTGGAGTGCTTTGGCTGTTGAGAAGCAGGATGGGAGGACGGGGGAGCAGGTGGAGTGCTTTGGCTGTTGAGAAGCAGGATGGAGGACGAGGGAGCAGGTGGAGTGCTTTGGCTGTTGAGAAGCAGGATGGGAGGACGAGGGAGCAGTGGAGTGCTTTGGCTGTTGAGAAGCAGGATGGGAGGACAAGGGAGCAGGTGGAGTGCTTTGGCTGTTGAGAAGCAGGATGGGAGGACGGGGGAGCAGGTGGAGTGCTTGGCTGTTGAGAAGCAGGATGGGAGGACGGGGGAGCAGGTGGAGTGCTTTGGCTGTTGAGAAGCAGGATGGGAGGACGAGGGAGCAGGTGGAGTGCTTTGGCTGTTGAGAAGCAGGATGGGAGGACGAGGGAGCAGTGTGGTGCTTTGGCTGTTGAGAAGCAGGATGGGAGGACGGGGAGCAGGTGGAGTGCTTTGGCTGTTGAGAAGCAGGATGGGAGGACGAGGAGCAGGTGGAGTGCTTTGGCTGTTGAGAAGCAGGATGGGAGGACGAGGGAGCAGGTGGAGTGCTTTGGCTGTTGAGAAGCAGGATGGGAGGACGGGGAGCAGGTGGAGTGCTTTGGCTGTTGAGAAGCAGGATGGGAGGACAGTAGAGCATGTGTAGTCTTTGGCTGTTGAGAAGCAGGATGGGAGGACGGGGAGCAGTGGAGTGATTTGGCTGTTGAGAAGCAGGATGGGAGGACGGGGGAGCAGATGGAGTGCTTTGGCTGTTGAGAAGCAGGATGGGAGGACGAGGGAGCAGGTGGAGTGCTTTGGCTGTTGAGAAGCAGGATGGGAGGACGGGGGAGCAGGTGGAGTGCTTTGGCTGTTGAGAAGCAGGATGGGAGGACAGGGGGAGCAGGTGGAGTGATTTGGCTGTTGAGAAGCAGGATGGGAGGACGAGGGAGCAGTGGAGTGCTTTGGCTGTTGAGAAGCAGGATGGGAGGACAGGGAGCAGGTGGAGTGCTTTGGCTGTTGAGAAGCAGGATGGGAGGACGGGGGGCAGATGGAGTGCTTTGGCTGTTGAGAAGCAGGATGGGAGGACGAGGAGCAGGTGGAGTGCTTTGGCTGTTGAGAAGCAGGATGGGAGGACGAGGAACAGGTGGAGTGCTTTGGCTGTTGAGAAGCAGGATGGGAGGACAGGGGAGCAGGTGGAGTGCTTTGGCTGTTGAGAAGCAGGATGGGAGGACGGGGGAGCAGGTGTAGTGCTTTGGCTGTTGAGAAGCAGGATGGGAGGACGGGGAGCAGGTGGTTGCTTTGGCTGTTGAGAAGCAGGATGGGAGGACGAGGGAGCAGGTGGAGTGCTTTGGCTGTTGAGAAGCAGGATGGAGGACGAGGGAGCAGGTGGAGTGCTTTGGCTGTTGAGAAGCAGGATGGGAGGACGGGAGAACAGGTGTAGTGCTTTGGCTGTTGAGAAGCAAGATGGGAGGACAGGGAGCAGGTGGAGTGCTTTGGCTGTTGAGAAGCAGATGGGAGGACGGGGGAGCAGGTGGAGTGCTTTGGCTGTTGAGAAGCAGGATGGGAGGACGAGGGAGCAGGTGGAGTGCTTTGGCTGTTGAGAAGCAGGATGGAAGGACGAGGGGCAGGTGGAGTGTTTTGGCTTTGGCTTTTGAGAAGCAGGATGGGAGGACGGGGGAGCAGGTGGAGTGCTTTGGCTGTTGAGAAGCAGGATGGGAGGACGAGGGAGCAGGTGGAGTGCTTTGGCTGTTGAGAAGCAGGATGGGAGGACGAGGGGAGCAGGTGGAGTGCTTGGCTGTTGAGAAGCAGGATGGGAGGACGGGGGAGCAGGTGGAGTGCTTTGGCTGTTGAGAAGCAGGATGGGAGGACGAGGGAGCAGGTGGAGTGCTTTGGCTGTTGAGAAGCAGGATGGGAGGACGAGGGAGCAGGTGGAGTGCTTTGGCTGTTGAGAAGCATGATGGGAAGACGGTAGAGCATGTGTAGTGCATTTGGCTGTTGAGAAGCAGGATGGGAGGACGGGGAGCAGGTGGAGTGCTTTGGCTGTTGAGAAGCAGGATGGGAGGACGGGGGAGCAGGTGGAGTGCTTTGGCTGTTGAGAAGCAGGATGGGAGGACGGGGGAGCAGGTGGAGTGCTTTGGCTGTTGAGAAGGAGGATGGGACGACAGGGAGCATGTGGAGTGCTTTGGCTGTTGAGAAGCAGTAGGTGATGAGGCTGGGCTTGGTACCTTCAGACGATCATGATGCATGGTAGGCCAGCCAGCCTAGTCCTGTGGTAGCAAGGGACATAAAGGGTGCATGCTTTATGGCATGGGATGTACGGGAGGGTATGTGGGAGAGTCTAGGAGAGCACATGGGGGTACTGGATGTGGCTGGACCCTGACTGGTTGGACTGTGACTGGTTGGACTTTGAGTGGCTGGACCCTGAATTGCTGGGCAGTTGTGGGGCAGTTGTGGGCTGCATGCAAGAGCTGGGCAGCTGAGGGGGAGAGGTGGACTGCTGGATCTAGGCAGCAAAGGGGGATATGTGGACTGCATGAGCTAGGCAGCTGAGGGGGAGAGGTGTTTGGGGAGGGGTTCTGTTACTTTGCCTTGATATATCAGGATTTTGGAGTCTTGTGCATGGGGACATGTACTAGTACGCTGCTCTGATAAAACATGGAGGTGGAGTCGTGTGCACGGGGACAACAGAAACTGGTACTTTGCTCTGTAATTTAATTGTGGCTGGTGGCATGGGTGTAAGCACGAGGGGGGGGGGTATGGACAGGCTAGAGGGCACATGGCCCAGGCTGTAGGGCCATGCTGGAGGGTCACGCTGATACTTGCCTTTCATCCAGCAAACAGCAGGAAGGTCGAGTCGAGTGGTCGTGTGGTCGAGTGGTTGTGGGACTCTGCTCTGATGTAGCAAGGTGATGGAGTCTTGTGCACGGGGATGGTAGTTGCTGGGCTTCTCGATCGTCCTTGTTCTTGCGATGGCGCTTTGGGGATGCGTGGGGATGTCGGCCCCCGGTGTTTTGGGTACCTGACGGTACGCATGAGGAAGATGCTGCTTATACATTACATTGCGTATGAGTACAACGCGTTACTCAGAGGAGTTCATACAATATCCAATCCGTGGCAAAGCATGATCGGGCATATCAGGATGAAGCTGGGTCGCCATCAGAGCGTAGCATTACGTGTGCTACCAAGCTCACCTGAATTGGTTGATCTTTCAAGAAGGGACTGGTACACTGGTGGTACTGAGAAATGCATTCCAGATCATCGACAGGTGGTACAAAGTGTGGAACGTTGCCCCAGGGCTGTGGCGTCGAGACGTCGGTTCGGCGAGTCTCCATGCGTATCATGGCCGTATGTTGAGATTGGCATTCCTGGTGTAGGTCTACAGAGATCAACCAGAGGTTTCGCTCAACATCATGCAACACCATCTAGTAGTAATCTGATCGTGGTGGAGCTTTAGGAACGGCGAGGTACGCTTTGCATGATTGCTTTATCAGATGCACTGCAATCGCGCT
>JAYJMM010000049.1:0-95000 GCA_037349105.1 Limnomonas spitsbergensis
AAAATGTCAGGGCATGGGTAAAATGGGAGGAACACAGATTTTGAGCCACAAGGTGGTTCAGCAAAACAGCCCCCCTCGTTTCCCACTCATGGAGATGGCCTGCAACAGCCTCCACACTTCCAGGACACACATTTCATTCTGGCAGCATAGTAAAGGATCACTATATGAGCATGCAGCCATGCTCAAATGTCAGGGCAGTGGGTAAAATGGGAGGAACACAGATTTTGAGCCACTTAGGTGGTTCAGCAAAACAGCCCCCCTCGTTTCCCACTCATGGAGATGGCCTGCAACAGCCTGCACACTTCCAGGACACACATTTCATTCTGGCAGCATAGTAAAGGATCACTATATGAGCATGCAGCCATGCTCAAAATGTCAGGGCAGTGGGTAAATGGGAGGAACACAGATTTTGAGCCACTTAGGTGGTTCAGCAAAACAGCCCCCCCCGTTTCCCACTCATGGAGATGGCCTGCAACAGCCTGCACACTTCCAGGACACACATTTCATTCTGGCAGCATAGTAAGGATCACTATATGAGCATGCAGCCATGCTCAAAATGTCAGGGCAGTGGGTAAAATGGGAGGAACACAGATTTTGAGCCACTTAGGTGGTTCAGCAAAACAGCCCCCTCGTTTCCCACTCATGGAGATGGCCTGCAACAGCCTCCACACTTCCAGGACACACATTTCATTCTGGCAGCATAGTAAAGGATCACTATATGAGCATGCAGCCATGCTCAAAATGTCAGGGCAGTGGGTAAAATGGGAGGAACACAGATTTTGAGCCACTTAGGTGGTTCAGCAAACAGCCCCCCTCGTTTCCCACTCATGGAGATGGCCTGCAACAGCCTGCACACTTCCAGGACACACATTTCATTCTGGCAGCATAGTAAAGGATCACTATATGAGCATGCAGCCATGCTCAAAATGTCAGGGCAGTGGGTAAATGGGAGGAACACAGATTTTGAGCCACTTAGGTGGTTCAGCAAAACAGCCCCCCTCGTTTCCCACTCATGGAGATGGCCTGCAACAGCCTGCACACTTCCAGGACACACATTTCATTCTGGCAGCATAGTAAAGGATCACTATATGAGCATGCAGCCATGCTCAAAATGTCAGGGCAGTGGGTAAAATGGGAGGAACACAGATTTTGAGCCACTTAGGTGGTTCAGCAAACAGCCCCCCTCGTTTCCCACTCATGGAGATGGCCTGCAACAGCCTGCACACTTCCAGGACACACATTTCATTCTGGCAGCATAGTAAAGGATCACTATATGAGCATGCAGCCATGCTCAAAATGTCAGGGCAGTGGGTAAAATGGGAGGAACACAGATTTTGAGCCACTTAGGTGGTTCAGCAAAACAGCCCCCCTCGTTTCCCACTCATGGAGATGGCCTGCAACAGCCTGCACACTTCCAGGACACACATTTCATTCTGGCAGCATAGTAAAGGATCACTATATGAGCATGCAGCCATGCTCAAAATGTCAGGGCAGTGGGTAAAATGGGAGGAACACAGATTTTGAGCCACTTAGGTGGTTCAGCAAACAGCCCCCCTCGTTTCCCACTCATGGAGATGGCCTGCAACAGCCTGCACACTTCCAGGACACACATTTCATTCTGGCAGCATAGTAAAGGATCACTATATGAGCATGCAGCCATGCTCAAAATGTCAGGGCAGTGGGTAAAATGGGAGGAACACAGATTTTGAGCCACTTAGGTGGTTCAGCAAAACAGCCCCCCTCGTTTCCCACTCATGGAGATGGCCTGCAACAGCCTGCACACTTCCAGGACACACATTTCATTCTGGCAGCATAGTAAAGGATCACTATATGAGCATGCAGCCATGCTCAAAATGTCAGGGCAGTGGGTAAAATGGGAGGAACACAGATTTTGAGCCACTTAGGTGGTTCAGCAAAACAGCCCCCCTCGTTTCCCACTCATGGAGATGGCCTGCAACAGCCTGCACACTTCCAGGACACACATTTCATTCTGGCAGCATAGTAAAGGATCACTATATGAGCATGCAGCCATGCTCAAAATGTCAGGGCAGTGGGTAAAATGGGAGGAACACAGATTTTGAGCCACTTAGGTGGTTCAGCAAAACAGCCCCCCTCGTTTCCCACTCATGGAGATGGCCTGCAACAGCCTGCACACTTCCAGGACACACATTTCATTCTGGCAGCATAGTAAAGGATCACTATATGAGCATGCAGCCATGCTCAAAATGTCAGGGCAGTGGGTAAAATGGGAGGAACACAGATTTTGAGCCACTTAGGTGGTTCAGCAAAACAGCCCCCCTCGTTTCCCACTCATGGAGATGGCCTGCAACAGCCTGCACACTTCCAGGACACACATTTCATTCTGGCAGCATAGTAAAGGATCACTATATGAGCATGCAGCCATGCTCAAAATGTCAGGGCAGTGGGTAAAATGGGAGGAACACAGATTTTGAGCCACTTAGGTGGTTCAGCAAAACAGCCCCCCTCGTTTCCCACTCATGGAGATGGCCTGCAACAGCCTGCACACTTCCAGGACACACATTTCATTCTGGCAGCATAGTAAAGGATCACTATATGAGCATGCAGCCATGCTCAAAATGTCAGGGCAGTGGGTAAAATGGGAGGAACACAGATTTTGAGCCACTAGGTGGTTCAGTAAAACAGCCCCCCTCGTTTCCCACTCATGGAGATGGCCTGCAACAGCCTCCACACTTCCAGGACACACATTTCATTCTGGCAGCATAGTAAAGGATCACTATATGAGCATGCAGCCATGCTCAAAATGTCAGGGCAGTGGGTAAAATGGGAGGAACACAGATTTTGAGCCACTTAGGTGGTTCAGCAAAACAGCCCCCCTCGTTTCCCACTCATGGAGATGGCCTGCAACAGCCTGCACACTTCCAGGACACACATTTCATTCTGGCAGCATAGTAAAGGATCACTATATGAGCATGCAGCCATGCTCAAAATGTCAGGGCAGTGGGTAAAATGGGAGGAACACAGATTTTGAGCCACTTAGGTGGTTCAGCAAAACAGCCCCCCTCGTTTCCCACTCATGGAGATGGCCTGCAACAGCCTGCACACTTCCAGGACACACATTTCATTCTGGCAGCATAGTAAAGGATCACTATATGAGCATGCAGCCATGCTCAAAATGTCAGGGCAGTGGGTAAAATGGGAGGAACACAGATTTTGAGCCACTTAGGTGGTTCAGCAAAACAGCCCCCCTCGTTTCCCACTCATGGAGATGGCCTGCAACAGCCTGCACACTTCCAGGACACACATTTCATTCTGGCAGCATAGTAAAGGATCACTATATGAGCATGCAGCCATGCTCAAAATGTCAGGGCAGTGGGTAAAATGGGAGGAACACAGATTTTGAGCCACTTAGGTGGTTCAGCAAAACAGCCCCCCTCGTTTCCCACTCATGGAGATGGCCTGCAACAGCCTGCACACTTCCAGGACACACATTTCATTCTGGCAGCATAGTAAAGGATCACTATATGAGCATGCAGCCATGCTCAAAATGTCAGGGCAGTGGGTAAAATGGGAGGAACACAGATTTTGAGCCACTTAGGTGGTTCAGCAAAACAGCCCCCCTCGTTTCCCACTCATGGAGATGGCCTGCAACAGCCTGCACACTTCCAGGACACACATTTCATTCTGGCAGCATAGTAAAGGATCACTATATGAGCATGCAGCCATGCTCAAAATGTCAGGGCAGTGGGTAAAATGGGAGGAACACAGATTTTGAGCCACTTAGGTGGTTCAGCAAAACAGCCCCCCTCGTTTCCCACTCATGGAGATGGCCTGCAACAGCCTGCACACTTCCAGGACACACATTTCATTCTGGCAGCATAGTAAAGGATCACTATATGAGCATGCAGCCATGCTCAAAATGTCAGGGCAGTGGGTAAAATGGGAGGAACACAGATTTTGAGCCACCAAGGTGGTTCAGTAAAACAGCCCCCCTCGTTTCCCACTCATGGAGATGGCCTGCAACAGCCTGCACACTTCCAGGACACACATTTCATTCTGGCAGCATAGTAAAGGATCACTATATGAGCATGCAGCCATGCTCAAAATGTCAGGGCAGTGGGTAAAATGGGAGGAACACAGATTTTGAGCCACTTAGGTGGTTCAGCAAAACAGCCCCCCTCGTTTCCCACTCATGGAGATGGCCTGCAACAGCCTGCACACTTCCAGGACACACATTTCATTCTGGCAGCATAGTAAAGGATCACTATATGAGCATGCAGCCATGCTCAAAATGTCAGGGCAGTGGGTAAAATGGGAGGAACACAGATTTTGAGCCACTTAGGTGGTTCAGCAAAACAGCCCCCCTCGTTTCCCACTCATGGAGATGGCCTGCAACAGCCTGCACACTTCCAGGACACACATTTCATTCTGGCAGCATAGTAAAGGATCACTATATGAGCATGCAGCCATGCTCAAAATGTCAGGGCAGTGGGTAAAATGGGAGGAACACAGATTTTGAGCCACTTAGGTGGTTCAGCAAAACAGCCCCCCTCGTTTCCCACTCATGGAGATGGCCTGCAACAGCCTGCACACTTCCAGGACACACATTTCATTCTGGCAGCATAGTAAAGGATCACTATATGAGCATGCAGCCATGCTCAAAATGTCAGGGCAGTGGGTAAAATGGGAGGAACACAGATTTTGAGCCACTTAGGTGGTTCAGCAAAACAGCCCCCCTCGTTTCCCACTCATGGAGATGGCCTGCAACAGCCTGCACACTTCCAGGACACACATTTCATTCTGGCAGCATAGTAAAGGATCACTATATGAGCATGCAGCCATGCTCAAAATGTCAGGGCAGTGGGTAAAATGGGAGGAACACAGATTTTGAGCCACTTAGGTGGTTCAGCAAAACAGCCCCCCTCGTTTCCCACTCATGGAGATGGCCTGCAACAGCCTGCACACTTCCAGGACACACATTTCATTCTGGCAGCATAGTAAAGGATCACTATATGAGCATGCAGCCATGCTCAAAATGTCAGGGCAGTGGGTAAAATGGGAGGAACACAGATTTTGAGCCACTTAGGTGGTTCAGCAAAACAGCCCCCCTCGTTTCCCACTCATGGAGATGGCCTGCAACAGCCTGCACACTTCCAGGACACACATTTCATTCTGGCAGCATAGTAAAGGATCACTATATGAGCATGCAGCCATGCTCAAAATGTCAGGGCAGTGGGTAAAATGGGAGGAACACAGATTTTGAGCCACTTAGGTGGTTCAGCAAAACAGCCCCCCTCGTTTCCCACTCATGGAGATGGCCTGCAACAGCCTGCACACTTCCAGGACACACATTTCATTCTGGCAGCATAGTAAAGGATCACTATATGAGCATGCAGCCATGCTCAAAATGTCAGGGCAGTGGGTAAAATGGGAGGAACACAGATTTTGAGCCACTTAGGTGGTTCAGCAAAACAGCCCCCCTCGTTTCCCACTCATGGAGATGGCCTGCAACAGCCTGCACACTTCCAGGACACACATTTCATTCTGGCAGCATAGTAAAGGATCACTATATGAGCATGCAGCCATGCTCAAAATGTCAGGGCAGTGGGTAAAATGGGAGGAACACAGATTTTGAGCCACTTAGGTGGTTCAGCAAAACAGCCCCCCTCGTTTCCCACTCATGGAGATGGCCTGCAACAGCCTGCACACTTCCAGGACACACATTTCATTCTGGCAGCATAGTAAAGGATCACTATATGAGCATGCAGCCATGCTCAAAATGTCAGGGCAGTGGGTAAAATGGGAGGAACACAGATTTTGAGCCACTTAGGTGGTTCAGCAAAACAGCCCCCCTCGTTTCCCACTCATGGAGATGGCCTGCAACAGCCTGCACACTTCCAGGACACACATTTCATTCTGGCAGCATAGTAAAGGATCACTATATGAGCATGCAGCCATGCTCAAAATGTCAGGGCAGTGGGTAAAATGGGAGGAACACAGATTTTGAGCCACTTAGGTGGTTCAGCAAAACAGCCCCCCTCGTTTCCCACTCATGGAGATGGCCTGCAACAGCCTGCACACTTCCAGGACACACATTTCATTCTGGCAGCATAGTAAAGGATCACTATATGAGCATGCAGCCATGCTCAAAATGTCAGGGCAGTGGGTAAAATGGGAGGAACACAGATTTTGAGCCACTTAGGTGGTTCAGCAAAACAGCCCCCCTCGTTTCCCACTCATGGAGATGGCCTGCAACAGCCTGCACACTTCCAGGACACACATTTCATTCTGGCAGCATAGTAAAGGATCACTATATGAGCATGCAGCCATGCTCAAAATGTCAGGGCAGTGGGTAAAATGGGAGGAACACAGATTTTGAGCCACTTAGGTGGTTCAGCAAAACAGCCCCCCTCGTTTCCCACTCATGGAGATGGCCTGCAACAGCCTGCACACTTCCAGGACACACATTTCATTCTGGCAGCATAGTAAAGGATCACTATATGAGCATGCAGCCATGCTCAAAATGTCAGGGCAGTGGGTAAAATGGGAGGAACACAGATTTTGAGCCACTTAGGTGGTTCAGCAAAACAGCCCCCCTCGTTTCCCACTCATGGAGATGGCCTGCAACAGCCTGCACACTTCCAGGACACACATTTCATTCTGGCAGCATAGTAAAGGATCACTATATGAGCATGCAGCCATGCTCAAAATGTCAGGGCAGTGGGTAAAATGGGAGGAACACAGATTTTGAGCCACTTAGGTGGTTCAGCAAAACAGCCCCCCTCGTTTCCCACTCATGGAGATGGCCTGCAACAGCCTGCACACTTCCAGGACACACATTTCATTCTGGCAGCATAGTAAAGGATCACTATATGAGCATGCAGCCATGCTCAAAATGTCAGGGCAGTGGGTAAAATGGGAGGAACACAGATTTTGAGCCACTTAGGTGGTTCAGCAAAACAGCCCCCCTCGTTTCCCACTCATGGAGATGGCCTGCAACAGCCTGCACACTTCCAGGACACACATTTCATTCTGGCAGCATAGTAAAGGATCACTATATGAGCATGCAGCCATGCTCAAAATGTCAGGGCAGTGGGTAAAATGGGAGGAACACAGATTTTGAGCCACTTAGGTGGTTCAGCAAAACAGCCCCCCTCGTTTCCCACTCATGGAGATGGCCTGCAACAGCCTGCACACTTCCAGGACACACATTTCATTCTGGCAGCATAGTAAAGGATCACTATATGAGCATGCAGCCATGCTCAAAATGTCAGGGCAGTGGGTAAAATGGGAGGAACACAGATTTTGAGCCACTTAGGTGGTTCAGCAAAACAGCCCCCCTCGTTTCCCACTCATGGAGATGGCCTGCAACAGCCTGCACACTTCCAGGACACACATTTCATTCTGGCAGCATAGTAAAGGATCACTATATGAGCATGCAGCCATGCTCAAAATGTCAGGGCAGTGGGTAAAATGGGAGGAACACAGATTTTGAGCCACTTAGGTGGTTCAGCAAAACAGCCCCCCTCGTTTCCCACTCATGGAGATGGCCTGCAACAGCCTGCACACTTCCAGGACACACATTTCATTCTGGCAGCATAGTAAAGGATCACTATATGAGCATGCAGCCATGCTCAAAATGTCAGGGCAGTGGGTAAAATGGGAGGAACACAGATTTTGAGCCACTTAGGTGGTTCAGTAAAACAGCCCCCCTCGTTTCCCACTCATGGAGATGGCCTGCAACAGCCTGCACACTTCCAGGACACACATTTCATTCTGGCAGCATAGTAAAGGATCACTATATGAGCATGCAGCCATGCTCAAAATGTCAGGGCAGTGGGTAAAATGGGAGGAACACAGATTTTGAGCCACTTAGGTGGTTCAGCAAAACAGCCCCCCTCGTTTCCCACTCATGGAGATGGCCTGCAACAGCCTGCACACTTCCAGGACACACATTTCATTCTGGCAGCATAGTAAAGGATCACTATATGAGCATGCAGCCATGCTCAAAATGTCAGGGCAGTGGGTAAAATGGGAGGAACACAGATTTTGAGCCACTTAGGTGGTTCAGCAAAACAGCCCCCCTCGTTTCCCACTCATGGAGATGGCCTGCAACAGCCTGCACACTTCCAGGACACACATTTCATTCTGGCAGCATAGTAAAGGATCACTATATGAGCATGCAGCCATGCTCAAAATGTCAGGGCAGTGGGTAAAATGGGAGGAACACAGATTTTGAGCCACTTAGGTGGTTCAGCAAAACAGCCCCCCTCGTTTCCCACTCATGGAGATGGCCTGCAACAGCCTGCACACTTCCAGGACACACATTTCATTCTGGCAGCATAGTAAAGGATCACTATATGAGCATGCAGCCATGCTCAAAATGTCAGGGCAGTGGGTAAAATGGGAGGAACACAGATTTTGAGCCACTTAGGTGGTTCAGCAAAACAGCCCCCCTCGTTTCCCACTCATGGAGATGGCCTGCAACAGCCTGCACACTTCCAGGACACACATTTCATTCTGGCAGCATAGTAAAGGATCACTATATGAGCATGCAGCCATGCTCAAAATGTCAGGGCAGTGGGTAAAATGGGAGGAACACAGATTTTGAGCCACTTAGGTGGTTCAGCAAAACAGCCCCCCTCGTTTCCCACTCATGGAGATGGCCTGCAACAGCCTGCACACTTCCAGGACACACATTTCATTCTGGCAGCATAGTAAAGGATCACTATATGAGCATGCAGCCATGCTCAAAATGTCAGGGCAGTGGGTAAAATGGGAGGAACACAGATTTTGAGCCACTTAGGTGGTTCAGCAAAACAGCCCCCCTCGTTTCCCACTCATGGAGATGGCCTGCAACAGCCTGCACACTTCCAGGACACACATTTCATTCTGGCAGCATAGTAAAGGATCACTATATGAGCATGCAGCCATGCTCAAAATGTCAGGGCAGTGGGTAAAATGGGAGGAACACAGATTTTGAGCCACTTAGGTGGTTCAGCAAAACAGCCCCCCTCGTTTCCCACTCATGGAGATGGCCTGCAACAGCCTGCACACTTCCAGGACACACATTTCATTCTGGCAGCATAGTAAAGGATCACTATATGAGCATGCAGCCATGCTCAAAATGTCAGGGCAGTGGGTAAAATGGGAGGAACACAGATTTTGAGCCACTTAGGTGGTTCAGCAAAACAGCCCCCCTCGTTTCCCACTCATGGAGATGGCCTGCAACAGCCTGCACACTTCCAGGACACACATTTCATTCTGGCAGCATAGTAAAGGATCACTATATGAGCATGCAGCCATGCTCAAAATGTCAGGGCAGTGGGTAAAATGGGAGGAACACAGATTTTGAGCCACTTAGGTGGTTCAGCAAAACAGCCCCCCTCGTTTCCCACTCATGGAGATGGCCTGCAACAGCCTGCACACTTCCAGGACACACATTTCATTCTGGCAGCATAGTAAAGGATCACTATATGAGCATGCAGCCATGCTCAAAATGTCAGGGCAGTGGGTAAAATGGGAGGAACACAGATTTTGAGCCACTTAGGTGGTTCAGCAAAACAGCCCCCCTCGTTTCCCACTCATGGAGATGGCCTGCAACAGCCTGCACACTTCCAGGACACACATTTCATTCTGGCAGCATAGTAAAGGATCACTATATGAGCATGCAGCCATGCTCAAAATGTCAGGGCAGTGGGTAAAATGGGAGGAACACAGATTTTGAGCCACTTAGGTGGTTCAGCAAAACAGCCCCCCTCGTTTCCCACTCATGGAGATGGCCTGCAACAGCCTGCACACTTCCAGGACACACATTTCATTCTGGCAGCATAGTAAAGGATCACTATATGAGCATGCAGCCATGCTCAAAATGTCAGGGCAGTGGGTAAAATGGGAGGAACACAGATTTTGAGCCACTTAGGTGGTTCAGCAAAACAGCCCCCCTCGTTTCCCACTCATGGAGATGGCCTGCAACAGCCTGCACACTTCCAGGACACACATTTCATTCTGGCAGCATAGTAAAGGATCACTATATGAGCATGCAGCCATGCTCAAAATGTCAGGGCAGTGGGTAAAATGGGAGGAACACAGATTTTGAGCCACTTAGGTGGTTCAGCAAAACAGCCCCCCTCGTTTCCCACTCATGGAGATGGCCTGCAACAGCCTGCACACTTCCAGGACACACATTTCATTCTGGCAGCATAGTAAAGGATCACTATATGAGCATGCAGCCATGCTCAAAATGTCAGGGCAGTGGGTAAAATGGGAGGAACACAGATTTTGAGCCACTTAGGTGGTTCAGCAAAACAGCCCCCCTCGTTTCCCACTCATGGAGATGGCCTGCAACAGCCTGCACACTTCCAGGACACACATTTCATTCTGGCAGCATAGTAAAGGATCACTATATGAGCATGCAGCCATGCTCAAAATGTCAGGGCAGTGGGTAAAATGGGAGGAACACAGATTTTGAGCCACTTAGGTGGTTCAGCAAAACAGCCCCCCTCGTTTCCCACTCATGGAGATGGCCTGCAACAGCCTGCACACTTCCAGGACACACATTTCATTCTGGCAGCATAGTAAAGGATCACTATATGAGCATGCAGCCATGCTCAAAATGTCAGGGCAGTGGGTAAAATGGGAGGAACACAGATTTTGAGCCACTTAGGTGGTTCAGCAAAACAGCCCCCCTCGTTTCCCACTCATGGAGATGGCCTGCAACAGCCTGCACACTTCCAGGACACACATTTCATTCTGGCAGCATAGTAAAGGATCACTATATGAGCATGCAGCCATGCTCAAAATGTCAGGGCAGTGGGTAAAATGGGAGGAACACAGATTTTGAGCCACTTAGGTGGTTCAGCAAAACAGCCCCCCTCGTTTCCCACTCATGGAGATGGCCTGCAACAGCCTGCACACTTCCAGGACACACATTTCATTCTGGCAGCATAGTAAAGGATCACTATATGAGCATGCAGCCATGCTCAAAATGTCAGGGCAGTGGGTAAAATGGGAGGAACACAGATTTTGAGCCACTTAGGTGGTTCAGCAAAACAGCCCCCCTCGTTTCCCACTCATGGAGATGGCCTGCAACAGCCTGCACACTTCCAGGACACACATTTCATTCTGGCAGCATAGTAAAGGATCACTATATGAGCATGCAGCCATGCTCAAAATGTCAGGGCAGTGGGTAAAATGGGAGGAACACAGATTTTGAGCCACTTAGGTGGTTCAGCAAAACAGCCCCCCTCGTTTCCCACTCATGGAGATGGCCTGCAACAGCCTGCACACTTCCAGGACACACATTTCATTCTGGCAGCATAGTAAAGGATCACTATATGAGCATGCAGCCATGCTCAAAATGTCAGGGCAGTGGGTAAAATGGGAGGAACACAGATTTTGAGCCACTTAGGTGGTTCAGCAAAACAGCCCCCCTCGTTTCCCACTCATGGAGATGGCCTGCAACAGCCTGCACACTTCCAGGACACACATTTCATTCTGGCAGCATAGTAAAGGATCACTATATGAGCATGCAGCCATGCTCAAAATGTCAGGGCAGTGGGTAAAATGGGAGGAACACAGATTTTGAGCCACTTAGGTGGTTCAGCAAAACAGCCCCCCTCGTTTCCCACTCATGGAGATGGCCTGCAACAGCCTGCACACTTCCAGGACACACATTTCATTCTGGCAGCATAGTAAAGGATCACTATATGAGCATGCAGCCATGCTCAAAATGTCAGGGCAGTGGGTAAAATGGGAGGAACACAGATTTTGAGCCACTTAGGTGGTTCAGCAAAACAGCCCCCCTCGTTTCCCACTCATGGAGATGGCCTGCAACAGCCTGCACACTTCCAGGACACACATTTCATTCTGGCAGCATAGTAAAGGATCACTATATGAGCATGCAGCCATGCTCAAAATGTCAGGGCAGTGGGTAAAATGGGAGGAACACAGATTTTGAGCCACCAAGGTGGTTCAGCAAAACAGCCCCCCTCGTTTCCCACTCATGGAGATGGCCTGCAACAGCCTGCACACTTCCAGGACACACATTTCATTCTGGCAGCATAGTAAAGGATCACTATATGAGCATGCAGCCATGCTCAAAATGTCAGGGCAGTGGGTAAAATGGGAGGAACACAGATTTTGAGCCACTTAGGTGGTTCAGCAAAACAGCCCCCCTCGTTTCCCACTCATGGAGATGGCCTGCAACAGCCTGCACACTTCCAGGACACACATTTCATTCTGGCAGCATAGTAAAGGATCACTATATGAGCATGCAGCCATGCTCAAAATGTCAGGGCAGTGGGTAAAATGGGAGGAACACAGATTTTGAGCCACTTAGGTGGTTCAGCAAAACAGCCCCCCTCGTTTCCCACTCATGGAGATGGCCTGCAACAGCCTGCACACTTCCAGGACACACATTTCATTCTGGCAGCATAGTAAAGGATCACTATATGAGCATGCAGCCATGCTCAAAATGTCAGGGCAGTGGGTAAAATGGGAGGAACACAGATTTTGAGCCACTTAGGTGGTTCAGCAAAACAGCCCCCCTCGTTTCCCACTCATGGAGATGGCCTGCAACAGCCTGCACACTTCCAGGACACACATTTCATTCTGGCAGCATAGTAAAGGATCACTATATGAGCATGCAGCCATGCTCAAAATGTCAGGGCAGTGGGTAAAATGGGAGGAACACAGATTTTGAGCCACTTAGGTGGTTCAGCAAAACAGCCCCCCTCGTTTCCCACTCATGGAGATGGCCTGCAACAGCCTGCACACTTCCAGGACACACATTTCATTCTGGCAGCATAGTAAAGGATCACTATATGAGCATGCAGCCATGCTCAAAATGTCAGGGCAGTGGGTAAAATGGGAGGAACACAGATTTTGAGCCACTTAGGTGGTTCAGCAAAACAGCCCCCCTCGTTTCCCACTCATGGAGATGGCCTGCAACAGCCTGCACACTTCCAGGACACACATTTCATTCTGGCAGCATAGTAAAGGATCACTATATGAGCATGCAGCCATGCTCAAAATGTCAGGGCAGTGGGTAAAATGGGAGGAACACAGATTTTGAGCCACTTAGGTGGTTCAGCAAAACAGCCCCCCTCGTTTCCCACTCATGGAGATGGCCTGCAACAGCCTGCACACTTCCAGGACACACATTTCATTCTGGCAGCATAGTAAAGGATCACTATATGAGCATGCAGCCATGCTCAAAATGTCAGGGCAGTGGGTAAAATGGGAGGAACACAGATTTTGAGCCACTTAGGTGGTTCAGCAAAACAGCCCCCCTCGTTTCCCACTCATGGAGATGGCCTGCAACAGCCTGCACACTTCCAGGACACACATTTCATTCTGGCAGCATAGTAAAGGATCACTATATGAGCATGCAGCCATGCTCAAAATGTCAGGGCAGTGGGTAAAATGGGAGGAACACAGATTTTGAGCCACCAGGTGGTTCAGCAAAACAGCCCCCCTCGTTTCCCACTCATGGAGATGGCCTGCAACAGCCTCCACACTTCCAGGACACACATTTCATTCTGG
The DNA here is from genome assembly GCA_037349105.1 of Limnomonas spitsbergensis. Taxonomy (NCBI): domain Eukaryota; kingdom Viridiplantae; phylum Chlorophyta; class Chlorophyceae; order Chlamydomonadales; genus Limnomonas; species Limnomonas spitsbergensis. The sequence continues at coordinate 13,525 of JAYJMM010000049.1, forward strand.
CAGCATAGTAAAGGATCACTATATGAGCATGCAGCCATGCTCAAAATGTCAGGGCAGTGGGTAAAATGGGAGGAACACAGATTTTGAGCCACTTAGGTGGTTCAGCAAAACAGCCCCCCTCGTTTCCCACTCATGGAGATGGCCTGCAACAGCCTGCACACTTCCAGGACACACATTTCATTCTGGCAGCATAGTAAAGGATCACTATATGAGCATGCAGCCATGCTCAAAATGTCAGGGCAGTGGGTAAAATGGGAGGAACACAGATTTTGAGCCACTTAGGTGGTTCAGCAAAACAGCCCCCCTCGTTTCCCACTCATGGAGATGGCCTGCAACAGCCTGCACACTTCCAGGACACACATTTCATTCTGGCAGCATAGTAAAGGATCACTATATGAGCATGCAGCCATGCTCAAAATGTCAGGGCAGTGGGTAAAATGGGAGGAACACAGATTTTGAGCCACTTAGGTGGTTCAGCAAAACAGCCCCCCTCGTTTCCCACTCATGGAGATGGCCTGCAACAGCCTGCACACTTCCAGGACACACATTTCATTCTGGCAGCATAGTAAAGGATCACTATATGAGCATGCAGCCATGCTCAAAATGTCAGGGCAGTGGGTAAAATGGGAGGAACACAGATTTTGAGCCACTTAGGTGGTTCAGCAAAACAGCCCCCCTCGTTTCCCACTCATGGAGATGGCCTGCAACAGCCTGCACACTTCCAGGACACACATTTCATTCTGGCAGCATAGTAAAGGATCACTATATGAGCATGCAGCCATGCTCAAAATGTCAGGGCAGTGGGTAAAATGGGAGGAACACAGATTTTGAGCCACTTAGGTGGTTCAGCAAAACAGCCCCCCTCGTTTCCCACTCATGGAGATGGCCTGCAACAGCCTGCACACTTCCAGGACACACATTTCATTCTGGCAGCATAGTAAAGGATCACTATATGAGCATGCAGCCATGCTCAAAATGTCAGGGCAGTGGGTAAAATGGGAGGAACACAGATTTTGAGCCACTTAGGTGGTTCAGCAAAACAGCCCCCCTCGTTTCCCACTCATGGAGATGGCCTGCAACAGCCTGCACACTTCCAGGACACACATTTCATTCTGGCAGCATAGTAAAGGATCACTATATGAGCATGCAGCCATGCTCAAAATGTCAGGGCAGTGGGTAAAATGGGAGGAACACAGATTTTGAGCCACTTAGGTGGTTCAGCAAAACAGCCCCCCTCGTTTCCCACTCATGGAGATGGCCTGCAACAGCCTGCACACTTCCAGGACACACATTTCATTCTGGCAGCATAGTAAAGGATCACTATATGAGCATGCAGCCATGCTCAAAATGTCAGGGCAGTGGGTAAAATGGGAGGAACACAGATTTTGAGCCACTTAGGTGGTTCAGCAAAACAGCCCCCCTCGTTTCCCACTCATGGAGATGGCCTGCAACAGCCTGCACACTTCCAGGACACACATTTCATTCTGGCAGCATAGTAAAGGATCACTATATGAGCATGCAGCCATGCTCAAAATGTCAGGGCAGTGGGTAAAATGGGAGGAACACAGATTTTGAGCCACTTAGGTGGTTCAGCAAAACAGCCCCCCTCGTTTCCCACTCATGGAGATGGCCTGCAACAGCCTGCACACTTCCAGGACACACATTTCATTCTGGCAGCATAGTAAAGGATCACTATATGAGCATGCAGCCATGCTCAAAATGTCAGGGCAGTGGGTAAAATGGGAGGAACACAGATTTTGAGCCACTTAGGTGGTTCAGCAAAACAGCCCCCCTCGTTTCCCACTCATGGAGATGGCCTGCAACAGCCTGCACACTTCCAGGACACACATTTCATTCTGGCAGCATAGTAAAGGATCACTATATGAGCATGCAGCCATGCTCAAAATGTCAGGGCAGTGGGTAAAATGGGAGGAACACAGATTTTGAGCCACTTAGGTGGTTCAGCAAAACAGCCCCCCTCGTTTCCCACTCATGGAGATGGCCTGCAACAGCCTGCACACTTCCAGGACACACATTTCATTCTGGCAGCATAGTAAAGGATCACTATATGAGCATGCAGCCATGCTCAAAATGTCAGGGCAGTGGGTAAAATGGGAGGAACACAGATTTTGAGCCACTTAGGTGGTTCAGCAAAACAGCCCCCCTCGTTTCCCACTCATGGAGATGGCCTGCAACAGCCTGCACACTTCCAGGACACACATTTCATTCTGGCAGCATAGTAAAGGATCACTATATGAGCATGCAGCCATGCTCAAAATGTCAGGGCAGTGGGTAAAATGGGAGGAACACAGATTTTGAGCCACTTAGGTGGTTCAGCAAAACAGCCCCCCTCGTTTCCCACTCATGGAGATGGCCTGCAACAGCCTGCACACTTCCAGGACACACATTTCATTCTGGCAGCATAGTAAAGGATCACTATATGAGCATGCAGCCATGCTCAAAATGTCAGGGCAGTGGGTAAAATGGGAGGAACACAGATTTTGAGCCACTTAGGTGGTTCAGCAAAACAGCCCCCCTCGTTTCCCACTCATGGAGATGGCCTGCAACAGCCTGCACACTTCCAGGACACACATTTCATTCTGGCAGCATAGTAAAGGATCACTATATGAGCATGCAGCCATGCTCAAAATGTCAGGGCAGTGGGTAAAATGGGAGGAACACAGATTTTGAGCCACTTAGGTGGTTCAGCAAAACAGCCCCCCTCGTTTCCCACTCATGGAGATGGCCTGCAACAGCCTGCACACTTCCAGGACACACATTTCATTCTGGCAGCATAGTAAAGGATCACTATATGAGCATGCAGCCATGCTCAAAATGTCAGGGCAGTGGGTAAAATGGGAGGAACACAGATTTTGAGCCACTTAGGTGGTTCAGCAAAACAGCCCCCCTCGTTTCCCACTCATGGAGATGGCCTGCAACAGCCTGCACACTTCCAGGACACACATTTCATTCTGGCAGCATAGTAAAGGATCACTATATGAGCATGCAGCCATGCTCAAAATGTCAGGGCAGTGGGTAAAATGGGAGGAACACAGATTTTGAGCCACTTAGGTGGTTCAGCAAAACAGCCCCCCTCGTTTCCCACTCATGGAGATGGCCTGCAACAGCCTGCACACTTCCAGGACACACATTTCATTCTGGCAGCATAGTAAAGGATCACTATATGAGCATGCAGCCATGCTCAAAATGTCAGGGCAGTGGGTAAAATGGGAGGAACACAGATTTTGAGCCACTTAGGTGGTTCAGCAAAACAGCCCCCCTCGTTTCCCACTCATGGAGATGGCCTGCAACAGCCTGCACACTTCCAGGACACACATTTCATTCTGGCAGCATAGTAAAGGATCACTATATGAGCATGCAGCCATGCTCAAAATGTCAGGGCAGTGGGTAAAATGGGAGGAACACAGATTTTGAGCCACTTAGGTGGTTCAGCAAAACAGCCCCCCTCGTTTCCCACTCATGGAGATGGCCTGCAACAGCCTGCACACTTCCAGGACACACATTTCATTCTGGCAGCATAGTAAAGGATCACTATATGAGCATGCAGCCATGCTCAAAATGTCAGGGCAGTGGGTAAAATGGGAGGAACACAGATTTTGAGCCACTTAGGTGGTTCAGCAAAACAGCCCCCCTCGTTTCCCACTCATGGAGATGGCCTGCAACAGCCTGCACACTTCCAGGACACACATTTCATTCTGGCAGCATAGTAAAGGATCACTATATGAGCATGCAGCCATGCTCAAAATGTCAGGGCAGTGGGTAAAATGGGAGGAACACAGATTTTGAGCCACTTAGGTGGTTCAGCAAAACAGCCCCCCTCGTTTCCCACTCATGGAGATGGCCTGCAACAGCCTGCACACTTCCAGGACACACATTTCATTCTGGCAGCATAGTAAAGGATCACTATATGAGCATGCAGCCATGCTCAAAATGTCAGGGCAGTGGGTAAAATGGGAGGAACACAGATTTTGAGCCACTTAGGTGGTTCAGCAAAACAGCCCCCCTCGTTTCCCACTCATGGAGATGGCCTGCAACAGCCTGCACACTTCCAGGACACACATTTCATTCTGGCAGCATAGTAAAGGATCACTATATGAGCATGCAGCCATGCTCAAAATGTCAGGGCAGTGGGTAAAATGGGAGGAACACAGATTTTGAGCCACTTAGGTGGTTCAGCAAAACAGCCCCCCTCGTTTCCCACTCATGGAGATGGCCTGCAACAGCCTGCACACTTCCAGGACACACATTTCATTCTGGCAGCATAGTAAAGGATCACTATATGAGCATGCAGCCATGCTCAAAATGTCAGGGCAGTGGGTAAAATGGGAGGAACACAGATTTTGAGCCACTTAGGTGGTTCAGCAAAACAGCCCCCCTCGTTTCCCACTCATGGAGATGGCCTGCAACAGCCTGCACACTTCCAGGACACACATTTCATTCTGGCAGCATAGTAAAGGATCACTATATGAGCATGCAGCCATGCTCAAAATGTCAGGGCAGTGGGTAAAATGGGAGGAACACAGATTTTGAGCCACTTAGGTGGTTCAGCAAAACAGCCCCCCTCGTTTCCCACTCATGGAGATGGCCTGCAACAGCCTGCACACTTCCAGGACACACATTTCATTCTGGCAGCATAGTAAAGGATCACTATATGAGCATGCAGCCATGCTCAAAATGTCAGGGCAGTGGGTAAAATGGGAGGAACACAGATTTTGAGCCACTTAGGTGGTTCAGCAAAACAGCCCCCCTCGTTTCCCACTCATGGAGATGGCCTGCAACAGCCTGCACACTTCCAGGACACACATTTCATTCTGGCAGCATAGTAAAGGATCACTATATGAGCATGCAGCCATGCTCAAAATGTCAGGGCAGTGGGTAAAATGGGAGGAACACAGATTTTGAGCCACTTAGGTGGTTCAGCAAAACAGCCCCCCTCGTTTCCCACTCATGGAGATGGCCTGCAACAGCCTGCACACTTCCAGGACACACATTTCATTCTGGCAGCATAGTAAAGGATCACTATATGAGCATGCAGCCATGCTCAAAATGTCAGGGCAGTGGGTAAAATGGGAGGAACACAGATTTTGAGCCACTTAGGTGGTTCAGCAAAACAGCCCCCCTCGTTTCCCACTCATGGAGATGGCCTGCAACAGCCTGCACACTTCCAGGACACACATTTCATTCTGGCAGCATAGTAAAGGATCACTATATGAGCATGCAGCCATGCTCAAAATGTCAGGGCAGTGGGTAAAATGGGAGGAACACAGATTTTGAGCCACTTAGGTGGTTCAGCAAAACAGCCCCCCTCGTTTCCCACTCATGGAGATGGCCTGCAACAGCCTGCACACTTCCAGGACACACATTTCATTCTGGCAGCATAGTAAAGGATCACTATATGAGCATGCAGCCATGCTCAAAATGTCAGGGCAGTGGGTAAAATGGGAGGAACACAGATTTTGAGCCACTTAGGTGGTTCAGCAAAACAGCCCCCCTCGTTTCCCACTCATGGAGATGGCCTGCAACAGCCTGCACACTTCCAGGACACACATTTCATTCTGGCAGCATAGTAAAGGATCACTATATGAGCATGCAGCCATGCTCAAAATGTCAGGGCAGTGGGTAAAATGGGAGGAACACAGATTTTGAGCCACTTAGGTGGTTCAGCAAAACAGCCCCCCTCGTTTCCCACTCATGGAGATGGCCTGCAACAGCCTGCACACTTCCAGGACACACATTTCATTCTGGCAGCATAGTAAAGGATCACTATATGAGCATGCAGCCATGCTCAAAATGTCAGGGCAGTGGGTAAAATGGGAGGAACACAGATTTTGAGCCACTTAGGTGGTTCAGCAAAACAGCCCCCCTCGTTTCCCACTCATGGAGATGGCCTGCAACAGCCTGCACACTTCCAGGACACACATTTCATTCTGGCAGCATAGTAAAGGATCACTATATGAGCATGCAGCCATGCTCAAAATGTCAGGGCAGTGGGTAAAATGGGAGGAACACAGATTTTGAGCCACTTAGGTGGTTCAGCAAAACAGCCCCCCTCGTTTCCCACTCATGGAGATGGCCTGCAACAGCCTGCACACTTCCAGGACACACATTTCATTCTGGCAGCATAGTAAAGGATCACTATATGAGCATGCAGCCATGCTCAAAATGTCAGGGCAGTGGGTAAAATGGGAGGAACACAGATTTTGAGCCACTTAGGTGGTTCAGCAAAACAGCCCCCCTCGTTTCCCACTCATGGAGATGGCCTGCAACAGCCTGCACACTTCCAGGACACACATTTCATTCTGGCAGCATAGTAAAGGATCACTATATGAGCATGCAGCCATGCTCAAAATGTCAGGGCAGTGGGTAAAATGGGAGGAACACAGATTTTGAGCCACTTAGGTGGTTCAGCAAAACAGCCCCCCTCGTTTCCCACTCATGGAGATGGCCTGCAACAGCCTGCACACTTCCAGGACACACATTTCATTCTGGCAGCATAGTAAAGGATCACTATATGAGCATGCAGCCATGCTCAAAATGTCAGGGCAGTGGGTAAAATGGGAGGAACACAGATTTTGAGCCACTTAGGTGGTTCAGCAAAACAGCCCCCCTCGTTTCCCACTCATGGAGATGGCCTGCAACAGCCTGCACACTTCCAGGACACACATTTCATTCTGGCAGCATAGTAAAGGATCACTATATGAGCATGCAGCCATGCTCAAAATGTCAGGGCAGTGGGTAAAATGGGAGGAACACAGATTTTGAGCCACTTAGGTGGTTCAGCAAAACAGCCCCCCTCGTTTCCCACTCATGGAGATGGCCTGCAACAGCCTGCACACTTCCAGGACACACATTTCATTCTGGCAGCATAGTAAAGGATCACTATATGAGCATGCAGCCATGCTCAAAATGTCAGGGCAGTGGGTAAAATGGGAGGAACACAGATTTTGAGCCACTTAGGTGGTTCAGCAAAACAGCCCCCCTCGTTTCCCACTCATGGAGATGGCCTGCAACAGCCTGCACACTTCCAGGACACACATTTCATTCTGGCAGCATAGTAAAGGATCACTATATGAGCATGCAGCCATGCTCAAAATGTCAGGGCAGTGGGTAAAATGGGAGGAACACAGATTTTGAGCCACTTAGGTGGTTCAGCAAAACAGCCCCCCTCGTTTCCCACTCATGGAGATGGCCTGCAACAGCCTGCACACTTCCAGGACACACATTTCATTCTGGCAGCATAGTAAAGGATCACTATATGAGCATGCAGCCATGCTCAAAATGTCAGGGCAGTGGGTAAAATGGGAGGAACACAGATTTTGAGCCACTTAGGTGGTTCAGCAAAACAGCCCCCCTCGTTTCCCACTCATGGAGATGGCCTGCAACAGCCTGCACACTTCCAGGACACACATTTCATTCTGGCAGCATAGTAAAGGATCACTATATGAGCATGCAGCCATGCTCAAAATGTCAGGGCAGTGGGTAAAATGGGAGGAACACAGATTTTGAGCCACTTAGGTGGTTCAGCAAAACAGCCCCCCTCGTTTCCCACTCATGGAGATGGCCTGCAACAGCCTGCACACTTCCAGGACACACATTTCATTCTGGCAGCATAGTAAAGGATCACTATATGAGCATGCAGCCATGCTCAAAATGTCAGGGCAGTGGGTAAAATGGGAGGAACACAGATTTTGAGCCACTTAGGTGGTTCAGCAAAACAGCCCCCCTCGTTTCCCACTCATGGAGATGGCCTGCAACAGCCTGCACACTTCCAGGACACACATTTCATTCTGGCAGCATAGTAAAGGATCACTATATGAGCATGCAGCCATGCTCAAAATGTCAGGGCAGTGGGTAAAATGGGAGGAACACAGATTTTGAGCCACTTAGGTGGTTCAGCAAAACAGCCCCCCTCGTTTCCCACTCATGGAGATGGCCTGCAACAGCCTGCACACTTCCAGGACACACATTTCATTCTGGCAGCATAGTAAAGGATCACTATATGAGCATGCAGCCATGCTCAAAATGTCAGGGCAGTGGGTAAAATGGGAGGAACACAGATTTTGAGCCACTTAGGTGGTTCAGCAAAACAGCCCCCCTCGTTTCCCACTCATGGAGATGGCCTGCAACAGCCTGCACACTTCCAGGACACACATTTCATTCTGGCAGCATAGTAAAGGATCACTATATGAGCATGCAGCCATGCTCAAAATGTCAGGGCAGTGGGTAAAATGGGAGGAACACAGATTTTGAGCCACTTAGGTGGTTCAGCAAAACAGCCCCCCTCGTTTCCCACTCATGGAGATGGCCTGCAACAGCCTGCACACTTCCAGGACACACATTTCATTCTGGCAGCATAGTAAAGGATCACTATATGAGCATGCAGCCATGCTCAAAATGTCAGGGCAGTGGGTAAAATGGGAGGAACACAGATTTTGAGCCACTTAGGTGGTTCAGCAAAACAGCCCCCCTCGTTTCCCACTCATGGAGATGGCCTGCAACAGCCTGCACACTTCCAGGACACACATTTCATTCTGGCAGCATAGTAAAGGATCACTATATGAGCATGCAGCCATGCTCAAAATGTCAGGGCAGTGGGTAAAATGGGAGGAACACAGATTTTGAGCCACTTAGGTGGTTCAGCAAAACAGCCCCCCTCGTTTCCCACTCATGGAGATGGCCTGCAACAGCCTGCACACTTCCAGGACACACATTTCATTCTGGCAGCATAGTAAAGGATCACTATATGAGCATGCAGCCATGCTCAAAATGTCAGGGCAGTGGGTAAAATGGGAGGAACACAGATTTTGAGCCACTTAGGTGGTTCAGCAAAACAGCCCCCCTCGTTTCCCACTCATGGAGATGGCCTGCAACAGCCTGCACACTTCCAGGACACACATTTCATTCTGGCAGCATAGTAAAGGATCACTATATGAGCATGCAGCCATGCTCAAAATGTCAGGGCAGTGGGTAAAATGGGAGGAACACAGATTTTGAGCCACTTAGGTGGTTCAGCAAAACAGCCCCCCTCGTTTCCCACTCATGGAGATGGCCTGCAACAGCCTGCACACTTCCAGGACACACATTTCATTCTGGCAGCATAGTAAAGGATCACTATATGAGCATGCAGCCATGCTCAAAATGTCAGGGCAGTGGGTAAAATGGGAGGAACACAGATTTTGAGCCACTTAGGTGGTTCAGCAAAACAGCCCCCCTCGTTTCCCACTCATGGAGATGGCCTGCAACAGCCTGCACACTTCCAGGACACACATTTCATTCTGGCAGCATAGTAAAGGATCACTATATGAGCATGCAGCCATGCTCAAAATGTCAGGGCAGTGGGTAAAATGGGAGGAACACAGATTTTGAGCCACTTAGGTGGTTCAGCAAAACAGCCCCCCTCGTTTCCCACTCATGGAGATGGCCTGCAACAGCCTGCACACTTCCAGGACACACATTTCATTCTGGCAGCATAGTAAAGGATCACTATATGAGCATGCAGCCATGCTCAAAATGTCAGGGCAGTGGGTAAAATGGGAGGAACACAGATTTTGAGCCACTTAGGTGGTTCAGCAAAACAGCCCCCCTCGTTTCCCACTCATGGAGATGGCCTGCAACAGCCTGCACACTTCCAGGACACACATTTCATTCTGGCAGCATAGTAAAGGATCACTATATGAGCATGCAGCCATGCTCAAAATGTCAGGGCAGTGGGTAAAATGGGAGGAACACAGATTTTGAGCCACTTAGGTGGTTCAGCAAAACAGCCCCCCTCGTTTCCCACTCATGGAGATGGCCTGCAACAGCCTGCACACTTCCAGGACACACATTTCATTCTGGCAGCATAGTAAAGGATCACTATATGAGCATGCAGCCATGCTCAAAATGTCAGGGCAGTGGGTAAAATGGGAGGAACACAGATTTTGAGCCACTTAGGTGGTTCAGCAAAACAGCCCCCCTCGTTTCCCACTCATGGAGATGGCCTGCAACAGCCTGCACACTTCCAGGACACACATTTCATTCTGGCAGCATAGTAAAGGATCACTATATGAGCATGCAGCCATGCTCAAAATGTCAGGGCAGTGGGTAAAATGGGAGGAACACAGATTTTGAGCCACTTAGGTGGTTCAGCAAAACAGCCCCCCTCGTTTCCCACTCATGGAGATGGCCTGCAACAGCCTGCACACTTCCAGGACACACATTTCATTCTGGCAGCATAGTAAAGGATCACTATATGAGCATGCAGCCATGCTCAAAATGTCAGGGCAGTGGGTAAAATGGGAGGAACACAGATTTTGAGCCACTTAGGTGGTTCAGCAAAACAGCCCCCCTCGTTTCCCACTCATGGAGATGGCCTGCAACAGCCTGCACACTTCCAGGACACACATTTCATTCTGGCAGCATAGTAAAGGATCACTATATGAGCATGCAGCCATGCTCAAAATGTCAGGGCAGTGGGTAAAATGGGAGGAACACAGATTTTGAGCCACTTAGGTGGTTCAGCAAAACAGCCCCCCTCGTTTCCCACTCATGGAGATGGCCTGCAACAGCCTGCACACTTCCAGGACACACATTTCATTCTGGCAGCATAGTAAAGGATCACTATATGAGCATGCAGCCATGCTCAAAATGTCAGGGCAGTGGGTAAAATGGGAGGAACACAGATTTTGAGCCACTTAGGTGGTTCAGCAAAACAGCCCCCCTCGTTTCCCACTCATGGAGATGGCCTGCAACAGCCTGCACACTTCCAGGACACACATTTCATTCTGGCAGCATAGTAAAGGATCACTATATGAGCATGCAGCCATGCTCAAAATGTCAGGGCAGTGGGTAAAATGGGAGGAACACAGATTTTGAGCCACTTAGGTGGTTCAGCAAAACAGCCCCCCTCGTTTCCCACTCATGGAGATGGCCTGCAACAGCCTGCACACTTCCAGGACACACATTTCATTCTGGCAGCATAGTAAAGGATCACTATATGAGCATGCAGCCATGCTCAAAATGTCAGGGCAGTGGGTAAAATGGGAGGAACACAGATTTTGAGCCACTTAGGTGGTTCAGCAAAACAGCCCCCCTCGTTTCCCACTCATGGAGATGGCCTGCAACAGCCTGCACACTTCCAGGACACACATTTCATTCTGGCAGCATAGTAAAGGATCACTATATGAGCATGCAGCCATGCTCAAAATGTCAGGGCAGTGGGTAAAATGGGAGGAACACAGATTTTGAGCCACTTAGGTGGTTCAGCAAAACAGCCCCCCTCGTTTCCCACTCATGGAGATGGCCTGCAACAGCCTGCACACTTCCAGGACACACATTTCATTCTGGCAGCATAGTAAAGGATCACTATATGAGCATGCAGCCATGCTCAAAATGTCAGGGCAGTGGGTAAAATGGGAGGAACACAGATTTTGAGCCACTTAGGTGGTTCAGCAAAACAGCCCCCCTCGTTTCCCACTCATGGAGATGGCCTGCAACAGCCTGCACACTTCCAGGACACACATTTCATTCTGGCAGCATAGTAAAGGATCACTATATGAGCATGCAGCCATGCTCAAAATGTCAGGGCAGTGGGTAAAATGGGAGGAACACAGATTTTGAGCCACTTAGGTGGTTCAGCAAAACAGCCCCCCTCGTTTCCCACTCATGGAGATGGCCTGCAACAGCCTGCACACTTCCAGGACACACATTTCATTCTGGCAGCATAGTAAAGGATCACTATATGAGCATGCAGCCATGCTCAAAATGTCAGGGCAGTGGGTAAAATGGGAGGAACACAGATTTTGAGCCACTTAGGTGGTTCAGCAAAACAGCCCCCCTCGTTTCCCACTCATGGAGATGGCCTGCAACAGCCTGCACACTTCCAGGACACACATTTCATTCTGGCAGCATAGTAAAGGATCACTATATGAGCATGCAGCCATGCTCAAAATGTCAGGGCAGTGGGTAAAATGGGAGGAACACAGATTTTGAGCCACTTAGGTGGTTCAGCAAAACAGCCCCCCTCGTTTCCCACTCATGGAGATGGCCTGCAACAGCCTGCACACTTCCAGGACACACATTTCATTCTGGCAGCATAGTAAAGGATCACTATATGAGCATGCAGCCATGCTCAAAATGTCAGGGCAGTGGGTAAAATGGGAGGAACACAGATTTTGAGCCACTTAGGTGGTTCAGCAAAACAGCCCCCCTCGTTTCCCACTCATGGAGATGGCCTGCAACAGCCTGCACACTTCCAGGACACACATTTCATTCTGGCAGCATAGTAAAGGATCACTATATGAGCATGCAGCCATGCTCAAAATGTCAGGGCAGTGGGTAAAATGGGAGGAACACAGATTTTGAGCCACTTAGGTGGTTCAGCAAAACAGCCCCCCTCGTTTCCCACTCATGGAGATGGCCTGCAACAGCCTGCACACTTCCAGGACACACATTTCATTCTGGCAGCATAGTAAAGGATCACTATATGAGCATGCAGCCATGCTCAAAATGTCAGGGCAGTGGGTAAAATGGGAGGAACACAGATTTTGAGCCACTTAGGTGGTTCAGCAAAACAGCCCCCCTCGTTTCCCACTCATGGAGATGGCCTGCAACAGCCTGCACACTTCCAGGACACACATTTCATTCTGGCAGCATAGTAAAGGATCACTATATGAGCATGCAGCCATGCTCAAAATGTCAGGGCAGTGGGTAAAATGGGAGGAACACAGATTTTGAGCCACTTAGGTGGTTCAGCAAAACAGCCCCCCTCGTTTCCCACTCATGGAGATGGCCTGCAACAGCCTGCACACTTCCAGGACACACATTTCATTCTGGCAGCATAGTAAAGGATCACTATATGAGCATGCAGCCATGCTCAAAATGTCAGGGCAGTGGGTAAAATGGGAGGAACACAGATTTTGAGCCACTTAGGTGGTTCAGCAAAACAGCCCCCCTCGTTTCCCACTCATGGAGATGGCCTGCAACAGCCTGCACACTTCCAGGACACACATTTCATTCTGGCAGCATAGTAAAGGATCACTATATGAGCATGCAGCCATGCTCAAAATGTCAGGGCAGTGGGTAAAATGGGAGGAACACAGATTTTGAGCCACTTAGGTGGTTCAGCAAAACAGCCCCCCTCGTTTCCCACTCATGGAGATGGCCTGCAACAGCCTGCACACTTCCAGGACACACATTTCATTCTGGCAGCATAGTAAAGGATCACTATATGAGCATGCAGCCATGCTCAAAATGTCAGGGCAGTGGGTAAAATGGGAGGAACACAGATTTTGAGCCACTTAGGTGGTTCAGCAAAACAGCCCCCCTCGTTTCCCACTCATGGAGATGGCCTGCAACAGCCTGCACACTTCCAGGACACACATTTCATTCTGGCAGCATAGTAAAGGATCACTATATGAGCATGCAGCCATGCTCAAAATGTCAGGGCAGTGGGTAAAATGGGAGGAACACAGATTTTGAGCCACTTAGGTGGTTCAGCAAAACAGCCCCCCTCGTTTCCCACTCATGGAGATGGCCTGCAACAGCCTGCACACTTCCAGGACACACATTTCATTCTGGCAGCATAGTAAAGGATCACTATATGAGCATGCAGCCATGCTCAAAATGTCAGGGCAGTGGGTAAAATGGGAGGAACACAGATTTTGAGCCACTTAGGTGGTTCAGCAAAACAGCCCCCCTCGTTTCCCACTCATGGAGATGGCCTGCAACAGCCTGCACACTTCCAGGACACACATTTCATTCTGGCAGCATAGTAAAGGATCACTATATGAGCATGCAGCCATGCTCAAAATGTCAGGGCAGTGGGTAAAATGGGAGGAACACAGATTTTGAGCCACTTAGGTGGTTCAGCAAAACAGCCCCCCTCGTTTCCCACTCATGGAGATGGCCTGCAACAGCCTGCACACTTCCAGGACACACATTTCATTCTGGCAGCATAGTAAAGGATCACTATATGAGCATGCAGCCATGCTCAAAATGTCAGGGCAGTGGGTAAAATGGGAGGAACACAGATTTTGAGCCACTTAGGTGGTTCAGCAAAACAGCCCCCCTCGTTTCCCACTCATGGAGATGGCCTGCAACAGCCTGCACACTTCCAGGACACACATTTCATTCTGGCAGCATAGTAAAGGATCACTATATGAGCATGCAGCCATGCTCAAAATGTCAGGGCAGTGGGTAAAATGGGAGGAACACAGATTTTGAGCCACTTAGGTGGTTCAGCAAAACAGCCCCCCTCGTTTCCCACTCATGGAGATGGCCTGCAACAGCCTGCACACTTCCAGGACACACATTTCATTCTGGCAGCATAGTAAAGGATCACTATATGAGCATGCAGCCATGCTCAAAATGTCAGGGCAGTGGGTAAAATGGGAGGAACACAGATTTTGAGCCACTTAGGTGGTTCAGCAAAACAGCCCCCCTCGTTTCCCACTCATGGAGATGGCCTGCAACAGCCTGCACACTTCCAGGACACACATTTCATTCTGGCAGCATAGTAAAGGATCACTATATGAGCATGCAGCCATGCTCAAAATGTCAGGGCAGTGGGTAAAATGGGAGGAACACAGATTTTGAGCCACTTAGGTGGTTCAGCAAAACAGCCCCCCTCGTTTCCCACTCATGGAGATGGCCTGCAACAGCCTGCACACTTCCAGGACACACATTTCATTCTGGCAGCATAGTAAAGGATCACTATATGAGCATGCAGCCATGCTCAAAATGTCAGGGCAGTGGGTAAAATGGGAGGAACACAGATTTTGAGCCACTTAGGTGGTTCAGCAAAACAGCCCCCCTCGTTTCCCACTCATGGAGATGGCCTGCAACAGCCTGCACACTTCCAGGACACACATTTCATTCTGGCAGCATAGTAAAGGATCACTATATGAGCATGCAGCCATGCTCAAAATGTCAGGGCAGTGGGTAAAATGGGAGGAACACAGATTTTGAGCCACTTAGGTGGTTCAGCAAAACAGCCCCCCTCGTTTCCCACTCATGGAGATGGCCTGCAACAGCCTGCACACTTCCAGGACACACATTTCATTCTGGCAGCATAGTAAAGGATCACTATATGAGCATGCAGCCATGCTCAAAATGTCAGGGCAGTGGGTAAAATGGGAGGAACACAGATTTTGAGCCACTTAGGTGGTTCAGCAAAACAGCCCCCCTCGTTTCCCACTCATGGAGATGGCCTGCAACAGCCTGCACACTTCCAGGACACACATTTCATTCTGGCAGCATAGTAAAGGATCACTATATGAGCATGCAGCCATGCTCAAAATGTCAGGGCAGTGGGTAAAATGGGAGGAACACAGATTTTGAGCCACTTAGGTGGTTCAGCAAAACAGCCCCCCTCGTTTCCCACTCATGGAGATGGCCTGCAACAGCCTGCACACTTCCAGGACACACATTTCATTCTGGCAGCATAGTAAAGGATCACTATATGAGCATGCAGCCATGCTCAAAATGTCAGGGCAGTGGGTAAAATGGGAGGAACACAGATTTTGAGCCACTTAGGTGGTTCAGCAAAACAGCCCCCCTCGTTTCCCACTCATGGAGATGGCCTGCAACAGCCTGCACACTTCCAGGACACACATTTCATTCTGGCAGCATAGTAAAGGATCACTATATGAGCATGCAGCCATGCTCAAAATGTCAGGGCAGTGGGTAAAATGGGAGGAACACAGATTTTGAGCCACTTAGGTGGTTCAGCAAAACAGCCCCCCTCGTTTCCCACTCATGGAGATGGCCTGCAACAGCCTGCACACTTCCAGGACACACATTTCATTCTGGCAGCATAGTAAAGGATCACTATATGAGCATGCAGCCATGCTCAAAATGTCAGGGCAGTGGGTAAAATGGGAGGAACACAGATTTTGAGCCACTTAGGTGGTTCAGCAAAACAGCCCCCCTCGTTTCCCACTCATGGAGATGGCCTGCAACAGCCTGCACACTTCCAGGACACACATTTCATTCTGGCAGCATAGTAAAGGATCACTATATGAGCATGCAGCCATGCTCAAAATGTCAGGGCAGTGGGTAAAATGGGAGGAACACAGATTTTGAGCCACTTAGGTGGTTCAGCAAAACAGCCCCCCTCGTTTCCCACTCATGGAGATGGCCTGCAACAGCCTGCACACTTCCAGGACACACATTTCATTCTGGCAGCATAGTAAAGGATCACTATATGAGCATGCAGCCATGCTCAAAATGTCAGGGCAGTGGGTAAAATGGGAGGAACACAGATTTTGAGCCACTTAGGTGGTTCAGCAAAACAGCCCCCCTCGTTTCCCACTCATGGAGATGGCCTGCAACAGCCTGCACACTTCCAGGACACACATTTCATTCTGGCAGCATAGTAAAGGATCACTATATGAGCATGCAGCCATGCTCAAAATGTCAGGGCAGTGGGTAAAATGGGAGGAACACAGATTTTGAGCCACTTAGGTGGTTCAGCAAAACAGCCCCCCTCGTTTCCCACTCATGGAGATGGCCTGCAACAGCCTGCACACTTCCAGGACACACATTTCATTCTGGCAGCATAGTAAAGGATCACTATATGAGCATGCAGCCATGCTCAAAATGTCAGGGCAGTGGGTAAAATGGGAGGAACACAGATTTTGAGCCACTTAGGTGGTTCAGCAAAACAGCCCCCCTCGTTTCCCACTCATGGAGATGGCCTGCAACAGCCTGCACACTTCCAGGACACACATTTCATTCTGGCAGCATAGTAAAGGATCACTATATGAGCATGCAGCCATGCTCAAAATGTCAGGGCAGTGGGTAAAATGGGAGGAACACAGATTTTGAGCCACTTAGGTGGTTCAGCAAAACAGCCCCCCTCGTTTCCCACTCATGGAGATGGCCTGCAACAGCCTGCACACTTCCAGGACACACATTTCATTCTGGCAGCATAGTAAAGGATCACTATATGAGCATGCAGCCATGCTCAAAATGTCAGGGCAGTGGGTAAAATGGGAGGAACACAGATTTTGAGCCACTTAGGTGGTTCAGCAAAACAGCCCCCCTCGTTTCCCACTCATGGAGATGGCCTGCAACAGCCTGCACACTTCCAGGACACACATTTCATTCTGGCAGCATAGTAAAGGATCACTATATGAGCATGCAGCCATGCTCAAAATGTCAGGGCAGTGGGTAAAATGGGAGGAACACAGATTTTGAGCCACTTAGGTGGTTCAGCAAAACAGCCCCCCTCGTTTCCCACTCATGGAGATGGCCTGCAACAGCCTGCACACTTCCAGGACACACATTTCATTCTGGCAGCATAGTAAAGGATCACTATATGAGCATGCAGCCATGCTCAAAATGTCAGGGCAGTGGGTAAAATGGGAGGAACACAGATTTTGAGCCACTTAGGTGGTTCAGCAAAACAGCCCCCCTCGTTTCCCACTCATGGAGATGGCCTGCAACAGCCTGCACACTTCCAGGACACACATTTCATTCTGGCAGCATAGTAAAGGATCACTATATGAGCATGCAGCCATGCTCAAAATGTCAGGGCAGTGGGTAAAATGGGAGGAACACAGATTTTGAGCCACTTAGGTGGTTCAGCAAAACAGCCCCCCTCGTTTCCCACTCATGGAGATGGCCTGCAACAGCCTGCACACTTCCAGGACACACATTTCATTCTGGCAGCATAGTAAAGGATCACTATATGAGCATGCAGCCATGCTCAAAATGTCAGGGCAGTGGGTAAAATGGGAGGAACACAGATTTTGAGCCACTTAGGTGGTTCAGCAAAACAGCCCCCCTCGTTTCCCACTCATGGAGATGGCCTGCAACAGCCTGCACACTTCCAGGACACACATTTCATTCTGGCAGCATAGTAAAGGATCACTATATGAGCATGCAGCCATGCTCAAAATGTCAGGGCAGTGGGTAAAATGGGAGGAACACAGATTTTGAGCCACTTAGGTGGTTCAGCAAAACAGCCCCCCTCGTTTCCCACTCATGGAGATGGCCTGCAACAGCCTGCACACTTCCAGGACACACATTTCATTCTGGCAGCATAGTAAAGGATCACTATATGAGCATGCAGCCATGCTCAAAATGTCAGGGCAGTGGGTAAAATGGGAGGAACACAGATTTTGAGCCACTTAGGTGGTTCAGCAAAACAGCCCCCCTCGTTTCCCACTCATGGAGATGGCCTGCAACAGCCTGCACACTTCCAGGACACACATTTCATTCTGGCAGCATAGTAAAGGATCACTATATGAGCATGCAGCCATGCTCAAAATGTCAGGGCAGTGGGTAAAATGGGAGGAACACAGATTTTGAGCCACTTAGGTGGTTCAGCAAAACAGCCCCCCTCGTTTCCCACTCATGGAGATGGCCTGCAACAGCCTGCACACTTCCAGGACACACATTTCATTCTGGCAGCATAGTAAAGGATCACTATATGAGCATGCAGCCATGCTCAAAATGTCAGGGCAGTGGGTAAAATGGGAGGAACACAGATTTTGAGCCACTTAGGTGGTTCAGCAAAACAGCCCCCCTCGTTTCCCACTCATGGAGATGGCCTGCAACAGCCTGCACACTTCCAGGACACACATTTCATTCTGGCAGCATAGTAAAGGATCACTATATGAGCATGCAGCCATGCTCAAAATGTCAGGGCAGTGGGTAAAATGGGAGGAACACAGATTTTGAGCCACTTAGGTGGTTCAGCAAAACAGCCCCCCTCGTTTCCCACTCATGGAGATGGCCTGCAACAGCCTGCACACTTCCAGGACACACATTTCATTCTGGCAGCATAGTAAAGGATCACTATATGAGCATGCAGCCATGCTCAAAATGTCAGGGCAGTGGGTAAAATGGGAGGAACACAGATTTTGAGCCACTTAGGTGGTTCAGCAAAACAGCCCCCCTCGTTTCCCACTCATGGAGATGGCCTGCAACAGCCTGCACACTTCCAGGACACACATTTCATTCTGGCAGCATAGTAAAGGATCACTATATGAGCATGCAGCCATGCTCAAAATGTCAGGGCAGTGGGTAAAATGGGAGGAACACAGATTTTGAGCCACTTAGGTGGTTCAGCAAAACAGCCCCCCTCGTTTCCCACTCATGGAGATGGCCTGCAACAGCCTGCACACTTCCAGGACACACATTTCATTCTGGCAGCATAGTAAAGGATCACTATATGAGCATGCAGCCATGCTCAAAATGTCAGGGCAGTGGGTAAAATGGGAGGAACACAGATTTTGAGCCACTTAGGTGGTTCAGCAAAACAGCCCCCCTCGTTTCCCACTCATGGAGATGGCCTGCAACAGCCTGCACACTTCCAGGACACACATTTCATTCTGGCAGCATAGTAAAGGATCACTATATGAGCATGCAGCCATGCTCAAAATGTCAGGGCAGTGGGTAAAATGGGAGGAACACAGATTTTGAGCCACTTAGGTGGTTCAGCAAAACAGCCCCCCTCGTTTCCCACTCATGGAGATGGCCTGCAACAGCCTGCACACTTCCAGGACACACATTTCATTCTGGCAGCATAGTAAAGGATCACTATATGAGCATGCAGCCATGCTCAAAATGTCAGGGCAGTGGGTAAAATGGGAGGAACACAGATTTTGAGCCACTTAGGTGGTTCAGCAAAACAGCCCCCCTCGTTTCCCACTCATGGAGATGGCCTGCAACAGCCTGCACACTTCCAGGACACACATTTCATTCTGGCAGCATAGTAAAGGATCACTATATGAGCATGCAGCCATGCTCAAAATGTCAGGGCAGTGGGTAAAATGGGAGGAACACAGATTTTGAGCCACTTAGGTGGTTCAGCAAAACAGCCCCCCTCGTTTCCCACTCATGGAGATGGCCTGCAACAGCCTGCACACTTCCAGGACACACATTTCATTCTGGCAGCATAGTAAAGGATCACTATATGAGCATGCAGCCATGCTCAAAATGTCAGGGCAGTGGGTAAAATGGGAGGAACACAGATTTTGAGCCACTTAGGTGGTTCAGCAAAACAGCCCCCCTCGTTTCCCACTCATGGAGATGGCCTGCAACAGCCTGCACACTTCCAGGACACACATTTCATTCTGGCAGCATAGTAAAGGATCACTATATGAGCATGCAGCCATGCTCAAAATGTCAGGGCAGTGGGTAAAATGGGAGGAACACAGATTTTGAGCCACTTAGGTGGTTCAGCAAAACAGCCCCCCTCGTTTCCCACTCATGGAGATGGCCTGCAACAGCCTGCACACTTCCAGGACACACATTTCATTCTGGCAGCATAGTAAAGGATCACTATATGAGCATGCAGCCATGCTCAAAATGTCAGGGCAGTGGGTAAAATGGGAGGAACACAGATTTTGAGCCACTTAGGTGGTTCAGCAAAACAGCCCCCCTCGTTTCCCACTCATGGAGATGGCCTGCAACAGCCTGCACACTTCCAGGACACACATTTCATTCTGGCAGCATAGTAAAGGATCACTATATGAGCATGCAGCCATGCTCAAAATGTCAGGGCAGTGGGTAAAATGGGAGGAACACAGATTTTGAGCCACTTAGGTGGTTCAGCAAAACAGCCCCCCTCGTTTCCCACTCATGGAGATGGCCTGCAACAGCCTGCACACTTCCAGGACACACATTTCATTCTGGCAGCATAGTAAAGGATCACTATATGAGCATGCAGCCATGCTCAAAATGTCAGGGCAGTGGGTAAAATGGGAGGAACACAGATTTTGAGCCACTTAGGTGGTTCAGCAAAACAGCCCCCCTCGTTTCCCACTCATGGAGATGGCCTGCAACAGCCTGCACACTTCCAGGACACACATTTCATTCTGGCAGCATAGTAAAGGATCACTATATGAGCATGCAGCCATGCTCAAAATGTCAGGGCAGTGGGTAAAATGGGAGGAACACAGATTTTGAGCCACTTAGGTGGTTCAGCAAAACAGCCCCCCTCGTTTCCCACTCATGGAGATGGCCTGCAACAGCCTGCACACTTCCAGGACACACATTTCATTCTGGCAGCATAGTAAAGGATCACTATATGAGCATGCAGCCATGCTCAAAATGTCAGGGCAGTGGGTAAAATGGGAGGAACACAGATTTTGAGCCACTTAGGTGGTTCAGCAAAACAGCCCCCCTCGTTTCCCACTCATGGAGATGGCCTGCAACAGCCTGCACACTTCCAGGACACACATTTCATTCTGGCAGCATAGTAAAGGATCACTATATGAGCATGCAGCCATGCTCAAAATGTCAGGGCAGTGGGTAAAATGGGAGGAACACAGATTTTGAGCCACTTAGGTGGTTCAGCAAAACAGCCCCCCTCGTTTCCCACTCATGGAGATGGCCTGCAACAGCCTGCACACTTCCAGGACACACATTTCATTCTGGCAGCATAGTAAAGGATCACTATATGAGCATGCAGCCATGCTCAAAATGTCAGGGCAGTGGGTAAAATGGGAGGAACACAGATTTTGAGCCACTTAGGTGGTTCAGCAAAACAGCCCCCCTCGTTTCCCACTCATGGAGATGGCCTGCAACAGCCTGCACACTTCCAGGACACACATTTCATTCTGGCAGCATAGTAAAGGATCACTATATGAGCATGCAGCCATGCTCAAAATGTCAGGGCAGTGGGTAAAATGGGAGGAACACAGATTTTGAGCCACTTAGGTGGTTCAGCAAAACAGCCCCCCTCGTTTCCCACTCATGGAGATGGCCTGCAACAGCCTGCACACTTCCAGGACACACATTTCATTCTGGCAGCATAGTAAAGGATCACTATATGAGCATGCAGCCATGCTCAAAATGTCAGGGCAGTGGGTAAAATGGGAGGAACACAGATTTTGAGCCACTTAGGTGGTTCAGCAAAACAGCCCCCCTCGTTTCCCACTCATGGAGATGGCCTGCAACAGCCTGCACACTTCCAGGACACACATTTCATTCTGGCAGCATAGTAAAGGATCACTATATGAGCATGCAGCCATGCTCAAAATGTCAGGGCAGTGGGTAAAATGGGAGGAACACAGATTTTGAGCCACTTAGGTGGTTCAGCAAAACAGCCCCCCTCGTTTCCCACTCATGGAGATGGCCTGCAACAGCCTGCACACTTCCAGGACACACATTTCATTCTGGCAGCATAGTAAAGGATCACTATATGAGCATGCAGCCATGCTCAAAATGTCAGGGCAGTGGGTAAAATGGGAGGAACACAGATTTTGAGCCACTTAGGTGGTTCAGCAAAACAGCCCCCCTCGTTTCCCACTCATGGAGATGGCCTGCAACAGCCTGCACACTTCCAGGACACACATTTCATTCTGGCAGCATAGTAAAGGATCACTATATGAGCATGCAGCCATGCTCAAAATGTCAGGGCAGTGGGTAAAATGGGAGGAACACAGATTTTGAGCCACTTAGGTGGTTCAGCAAAACAGCCCCCCTCGTTTCCCACTCATGGAGATGGCCTGCAACAGCCTGCACACTTCCAGGACACACATTTCATTCTGGCAGCATAGTAAAGGATCACTATATGAGCATGCAGCCATGCTCAAAATGTCAGGGCAGTGGGTAAAATGGGAGGAACACAGATTTTGAGCCACTTAGGTGGTTCAGCAAAACAGCCCCCCTCGTTTCCCACTCATGGAGATGGCCTGCAACAGCCTGCACACTTCCAGGACACACATTTCATTCTGGCAGCATAGTAAAGGATCACTATATGA
Organism: Limnomonas spitsbergensis; assembly: GCA_037349105.1. Taxonomy (NCBI): domain Eukaryota; kingdom Viridiplantae; phylum Chlorophyta; class Chlorophyceae; order Chlamydomonadales; genus Limnomonas; species Limnomonas spitsbergensis. The sequence continues at coordinate 36,243 of JAYJMM010000049.1, forward strand.
GCATGCAGCCATGCTCAAAATGTCAGGGCAGTGGGTAAAATGGGAGGAACACAGATTTTGAGCCACTTAGGTGGTTCAGCAAAACAGCCCCCCTCGTTTCCCACTCATGGAGATGGCCTGCAACAGCCTGCACACTTCCAGGACACACATTTCATTCTGGCAGCATAGTAAAGGATCACTATATGAGCATGCAGCCATGCTCAAAATGTCAGGGCAGTGGGTAAAATGGGAGGAACACAGATTTTGAGCCACTTAGGTGGTTCAGCAAAACAGCCCCCCTCGTTTCCCACTCATGGAGATGGCCTGCAACAGCCTGCACACTTCCAGGACACACATTTCATTCTGGCAGCATAGTAAAGGATCACTATATGAGCATGCAGCCATGCTCAAAATGTCAGGGCAGTGGGTAAAATGGGAGGAACACAGATTTTGAGCCACTTAGGTGGTTCAGCAAAACAGCCCCCCTCGTTTCCCACTCATGGAGATGGCCTGCAACAGCCTGCACACTTCCAGGACACACATTTCATTCTGGCAGCATAGTAAAGGATCACTATATGAGCATGCAGCCATGCTCAAAATGTCAGGGCAGTGGGTAAAATGGGAGGAACACAGATTTTGAGCCACTTAGGTGGTTCAGCAAAACAGCCCCCCTCGTTTCCCACTCATGGAGATGGCCTGCAACAGCCTGCACACTTCCAGGACACACATTTCATTCTGGCAGCATAGTAAAGGATCACTATATGAGCATGCAGCCATGCTCAAAATGTCAGGGCAGTGGGTAAAATGGGAGGAACACAGATTTTGAGCCACTTAGGTGGTTCAGCAAAACAGCCCCCCTCGTTTCCCACTCATGGAGATGGCCTGCAACAGCCTGCACACTTCCAGGACACACATTTCATTCTGGCAGCATAGTAAAGGATCACTATATGAGCATGCAGCCATGCTCAAAATGTCAGGGCAGTGGGTAAAATGGGAGGAACACAGATTTTGAGCCACTTAGGTGGTTCAGCAAAACAGCCCCCCTCGTTTCCCACTCATGGAGATGGCCTGCAACAGCCTGCACACTTCCAGGACACACATTTCATTCTGGCAGCATAGTAAAGGATCACTATATGAGCATGCAGCCATGCTCAAAATGTCAGGGCAGTGGGTAAAATGGGAGGAACACAGATTTTGAGCCACTTAGGTGGTTCAGCAAAACAGCCCCCCTCGTTTCCCACTCATGGAGATGGCCTGCAACAGCCTGCACACTTCCAGGACACACATTTCATTCTGGCAGCATAGTAAAGGATCACTATATGAGCATGCAGCCATGCTCAAAATGTCAGGGCAGTGGGTAAAATGGGAGGAACACAGATTTTGAGCCACTTAGGTGGTTCAGCAAAACAGCCCCCCTCGTTTCCCACTCATGGAGATGGCCTGCAACAGCCTGCACACTTCCAGGACACACATTTCATTCTGGCAGCATAGTAAAGGATCACTATATGAGCATGCAGCCATGCTCAAAATGTCAGGGCAGTGGGTAAAATGGGAGGAACACAGATTTTGAGCCACTTAGGTGGTTCAGCAAAACAGCCCCCCTCGTTTCCCACTCATGGAGATGGCCTGCAACAGCCTGCACACTTCCAGGACACACATTTCATTCTGGCAGCATAGTAAAGGATCACTATATGAGCATGCAGCCATGCTCAAAATGTCAGGGCAGTGGGTAAAATGGGAGGAACACAGATTTTGAGCCACTTAGGTGGTTCAGCAAAACAGCCCCCCTCGTTTCCCACTCATGGAGATGGCCTGCAACAGCCTGCACACTTCCAGGACACACATTTCATTCTGGCAGCATAGTAAAGGATCACTATATGAGCATGCAGCCATGCTCAAAATGTCAGGGCAGTGGGTAAAATGGGAGGAACACAGATTTTGAGCCACTTAGGTGGTTCAGCAAAACAGCCCCCCTCGTTTCCCACTCATGGAGATGGCCTGCAACAGCCTGCACACTTCCAGGACACACATTTCATTCTGGCAGCATAGTAAAGGATCACTATATGAGCATGCAGCCATGCTCAAAATGTCAGGGCAGTGGGTAAAATGGGAGGAACACAGATTTTGAGCCACTTAGGTGGTTCAGCAAAACAGCCCCCCTCGTTTCCCACTCATGGAGATGGCCTGCAACAGCCTGCACACTTCCAGGACACACATTTCATTCTGGCAGCATAGTAAAGGATCACTATATGAGCATGCAGCCATGCTCAAAATGTCAGGGCAGTGGGTAAAATGGGAGGAACACAGATTTTGAGCCACTTAGGTGGTTCAGCAAAACAGCCCCCCTCGTTTCCCACTCATGGAGATGGCCTGCAACAGCCTGCACACTTCCAGGACACACATTTCATTCTGGCAGCATAGTAAAGGATCACTATATGAGCATGCAGCCATGCTCAAAATGTCAGGGCAGTGGGTAAAATGGGAGGAACACAGATTTTGAGCCACTTAGGTGGTTCAGCAAAACAGCCCCCCTCGTTTCCCACTCATGGAGATGGCCTGCAACAGCCTGCACACTTCCAGGACACACATTTCATTCTGGCAGCATAGTAAAGGATCACTATATGAGCATGCAGCCATGCTCAAAATGTCAGGGCAGTGGGTAAAATGGGAGGAACACAGATTTTGAGCCACTTAGGTGGTTCAGCAAAACAGCCCCCCTCGTTTCCCACTCATGGAGATGGCCTGCAACAGCCTGCACACTTCCAGGACACACATTTCATTCTGGCAGCATAGTAAAGGATCACTATATGAGCATGCAGCCATGCTCAAAATGTCAGGGCAGTGGGTAAAATGGGAGGAACACAGATTTTGAGCCACTTAGGTGGTTCAGCAAAACAGCCCCCCTCGTTTCCCACTCATGGAGATGGCCTGCAACAGCCTGCACACTTCCAGGACACACATTTCATTCTGGCAGCATAGTAAAGGATCACTATATGAGCATGCAGCCATGCTCAAAATGTCAGGGCAGTGGGTAAAATGGGAGGAACACAGATTTTGAGCCACTTAGGTGGTTCAGCAAAACAGCCCCCCTCGTTTCCCACTCATGGAGATGGCCTGCAACAGCCTGCACACTTCCAGGACACACATTTCATTCTGGCAGCATAGTAAAGGATCACTATATGAGCATGCAGCCATGCTCAAAATGTCAGGGCAGTGGGTAAAATGGGAGGAACACAGATTTTGAGCCACTTAGGTGGTTCAGCAAAACAGCCCCCCTCGTTTCCCACTCATGGAGATGGCCTGCAACAGCCTGCACACTTCCAGGACACACATTTCATTCTGGCAGCATAGTAAAGGATCACTATATGAGCATGCAGCCATGCTCAAAATGTCAGGGCAGTGGGTAAAATGGGAGGAACACAGATTTTGAGCCACTTAGGTGGTTCAGCAAAACAGCCCCCCTCGTTTCCCACTCATGGAGATGGCCTGCAACAGCCTGCACACTTCCAGGACACACATTTCATTCTGGCAGCATAGTAAAGGATCACTATATGAGCATGCAGCCATGCTCAAAATGTCAGGGCAGTGGGTAAAATGGGAGGAACACAGATTTTGAGCCACTTAGGTGGTTCAGCAAAACAGCCCCCCTCGTTTCCCACTCATGGAGATGGCCTGCAACAGCCTGCACACTTCCAGGACACACATTTCATTCTGGCAGCATAGTAAAGGATCACTATATGAGCATGCAGCCATGCTCAAAATGTCAGGGCAGTGGGTAAAATGGGAGGAACACAGATTTTGAGCCACTTAGGTGGTTCAGCAAAACAGCCCCCCTCGTTTCCCACTCATGGAGATGGCCTGCAACAGCCTGCACACTTCCAGGACACACATTTCATTCTGGCAGCATAGTAAAGGATCACTATATGAGCATGCAGCCATGCTCAAAATGTCAGGGCAGTGGGTAAAATGGGAGGAACACAGATTTTGAGCCACTTAGGTGGTTCAGCAAAACAGCCCCCCTCGTTTCCCACTCATGGAGATGGCCTGCAACAGCCTGCACACTTCCAGGACACACATTTCATTCTGGCAGCATAGTAAAGGATCACTATATGAGCATGCAGCCATGCTCAAAATGTCAGGGCAGTGGGTAAAATGGGAGGAACACAGATTTTGAGCCACTTAGGTGGTTCAGCAAAACAGCCCCCCTCGTTTCCCACTCATGGAGATGGCCTGCAACAGCCTGCACACTTCCAGGACACACATTTCATTCTGGCAGCATAGTAAAGGATCACTATATGAGCATGCAGCCATGCTCAAAATGTCAGGGCAGTGGGTAAAATGGGAGGAACACAGATTTTGAGCCACTTAGGTGGTTCAGCAAAACAGCCCCCCTCGTTTCCCACTCATGGAGATGGCCTGCAACAGCCTGCACACTTCCAGGACACACATTTCATTCTGGCAGCATAGTAAAGGATCACTATATGAGCATGCAGCCATGCTCAAAATGTCAGGGCAGTGGGTAAAATGGGAGGAACACAGATTTTGAGCCACTTAGGTGGTTCAGCAAAACAGCCCCCCTCGTTTCCCACTCATGGAGATGGCCTGCAACAGCCTGCACACTTCCAGGACACACATTTCATTCTGGCAGCATAGTAAAGGATCACTATATGAGCATGCAGCCATGCTCAAAATGTCAGGGCAGTGGGTAAAATGGGAGGAACACAGATTTTGAGCCACTTAGGTGGTTCAGCAAAACAGCCCCCCTCGTTTCCCACTCATGGAGATGGCCTGCAACAGCCTGCACACTTCCAGGACACACATTTCATTCTGGCAGCATAGTAAAGGATCACTATATGAGCATGCAGCCATGCTCAAAATGTCAGGGCAGTGGGTAAAATGGGAGGAACACAGATTTTGAGCCACTTAGGTGGTTCAGCAAAACAGCCCCCCTCGTTTCCCACTCATGGAGATGGCCTGCAACAGCCTGCACACTTCCAGGACACACATTTCATTCTGGCAGCATAGTAAAGGATCACTATATGAGCATGCAGCCATGCTCAAAATGTCAGGGCAGTGGGTAAAATGGGAGGAACACAGATTTTGAGCCACTTAGGTGGTTCAGCAAAACAGCCCCCCTCGTTTCCCACTCATGGAGATGGCCTGCAACAGCCTGCACACTTCCAGGACACACATTTCATTCTGGCAGCATAGTAAAGGATCACTATATGAGCATGCAGCCATGCTCAAAATGTCAGGGCAGTGGGTAAAATGGGAGGAACACAGATTTTGAGCCACTTAGGTGGTTCAGCAAAACAGCCCCCCTCGTTTCCCACTCATGGAGATGGCCTGCAACAGCCTGCACACTTCCAGGACACACATTTCATTCTGGCAGCATAGTAAAGGATCACTATATGAGCATGCAGCCATGCTCAAAATGTCAGGGCAGTGGGTAAAATGGGAGGAACACAGATTTTGAGCCACTTAGGTGGTTCAGCAAAACAGCCCCCCTCGTTTCCCACTCATGGAGATGGCCTGCAACAGCCTGCACACTTCCAGGACACACATTTCATTCTGGCAGCATAGTAAAGGATCACTATATGAGCATGCAGCCATGCTCAAAATGTCAGGGCAGTGGGTAAAATGGGAGGAACACAGATTTTGAGCCACTTAGGTGGTTCAGCAAAACAGCCCCCCTCGTTTCCCACTCATGGAGATGGCCTGCAACAGCCTGCACACTTCCAGGACACACATTTCATTCTGGCAGCATAGTAAAGGATCACTATATGAGCATGCAGCCATGCTCAAAATGTCAGGGCAGTGGGTAAAATGGGAGGAACACAGATTTTGAGCCACTTAGGTGGTTCAGCAAAACAGCCCCCCTCGTTTCCCACTCATGGAGATGGCCTGCAACAGCCTGCACACTTCCAGGACACACATTTCATTCTGGCAGCATAGTAAAGGATCACTATATGAGCATGCAGCCATGCTCAAAATGTCAGGGCAGTGGGTAAAATGGGAGGAACACAGATTTTGAGCCACTTAGGTGGTTCAGCAAAACAGCCCCCCTCGTTTCCCACTCATGGAGATGGCCTGCAACAGCCTGCACACTTCCAGGACACACATTTCATTCTGGCAGCATAGTAAAGGATCACTATATGAGCATGCAGCCATGCTCAAAATGTCAGGGCAGTGGGTAAAATGGGAGGAACACAGATTTTGAGCCACTTAGGTGGTTCAGCAAAACAGCCCCCCTCGTTTCCCACTCATGGAGATGGCCTGCAACAGCCTGCACACTTCCAGGACACACATTTCATTCTGGCAGCATAGTAAAGGATCACTATATGAGCATGCAGCCATGCTCAAAATGTCAGGGCAGTGGGTAAAATGGGAGGAACACAGATTTTGAGCCACTTAGGTGGTTCAGCAAAACAGCCCCCCTCGTTTCCCACTCATGGAGATGGCCTGCAACAGCCTGCACACTTCCAGGACACACATTTCATTCTGGCAGCATAGTAAAGGATCACTATATGAGCATGCAGCCATGCTCAAAATGTCAGGGCAGTGGGTAAAATGGGAGGAACACAGATTTTGAGCCACCAAGGTGGTTCAGCAAAACAGCCCCCCTCGTTTCCCACTCATGGAGATGGCCTGCAACAGCCTGCACACTTCCAGGACACACATTTCATTCTGGCAGCATAGTAAAGGATCACTATATGAGCATGCAGCCATGCTCAAAATGTCAGGGCAGTGGGTAAAATGGGAGGAACACAGATTTTGAGCCACTTAGGTGGTTCAGCAAAACAGCCCCCCTCGTTTCCCACTCATGGAGATGGCCTGCAACAGCCTGCACACTTCCAGGACACACATTTCATTCTGGCAGCATAGTAAAGGATCACTATATGAGCATGCAGCCATGCTCAAAATGTCAGGGCAGTGGGTAAAATGGGAGGAACACAGATTTTGAGCCACTTAGGTGGTTCAGCAAAACAGCCCCCCTCGTTTCCCACTCATGGAGATGGCCTGCAACAGCCTGCACACTTCCAGGACACACATTTCATTCTGGCAGCATAGTAAAGGATCACTATATGAGCATGCAGCCATGCTCAAAATGTCAGGGCAGTGGGTAAAATGGGAGGAACACAGATTTTGAGCCACTTAGGTGGTTCAGCAAAACAGCCCCCCTCGTTTCCCACTCATGGAGATGGCCTGCAACAGCCTGCACACTTCCAGGACACACATTTCATTCTGGCAGCATAGTAAAGGATCACTATATGAGCATGCAGCCATGCTCAAAATGTCAGGGCAGTGGGTAAAATGGGAGGAACACAGATTTTGAGCCACTTAGGTGGTTCAGCAAAACAGCCCCCCTCGTTTCCCACTCATGGAGATGGCCTGCAACAGCCTGCACACTTCCAGGACACACATTTCATTCTGGCAGCATAGTAAAGGATCACTATATGAGCATGCAGCCATGCTCAAAATGTCAGGGCAGTGGGTAAAATGGGAGGAACACAGATTTTGAGCCACTTAGGTGGTTCAGCAAAACAGCCCCCCTCGTTTCCCACTCATGGAGATGGCCTGCAACAGCCTGCACACTTCCAGGACACACATTTCATTCTGGCAGCATAGTAAAGGATCACTATATGAGCATGCAGCCATGCTCAAAATGTCAGGGCAGTGGGTAAAATGGGAGGAACACAGATTTTGAGCCACCAAGGTGGTTCAGCAAAACAGCCCCCCTCGTTTCCCACTCATGGAGATGGCCTGCAACAGCCTGCACACTTCCAGGACACACATTTCATTCTGGCAGCATAGTAAAGGATCACTATATGAGCATGCAGCCATGCTCAAAATGTCAGGGCAGTGGGTAAAATGGGAGGAACACAGATTTTGAGCCACTTAGGTGGTTCAGCAAAACAGCCCCCCTCGTTTCCCACTCATGGAGATGGCCTGCAACAGCCTGCACACTTCCAGGACACACATTTCATTCTGGCAGCATAGTAAAGGATCACTATATGAGCATGCAGCCATGCTCAAAATGTCAGGGCAGTGGGTAAAATGGGAGGAACACAGATTTTGAGCCACTTAGGTGGTTCAGCAAAACAGCCCCCCTCGTTTCCCACTCATGGAGATGGCCTGCAACAGCCTGCACACTTCCAGGACACACATTTCATTCTGGCAGCATAGTAAAGGATCACTATATGAGCATGCAGCCATGCTCAAAATGTCAGGGCAGTGGGTAAAATGGGAGGAACACAGATTTTGAGCCACTTAGGTGGTTCAGCAAAACAGCCCCCCTCGTTTCCCACTCATGGAGATGGCCTGCAACAGCCTGCACACTTCCAGGACACACATTTCATTCTGGCAGCATAGTAAAGGATCACTATATGAGCATGCAGCCATGCTCAAAATGTCAGGGCAGTGGGTAAAATGGGAGGAACACAGATTTTGAGCCACTTAGGTGGTTCAGCAAAACAGCCCCCCTCGTTTCCCACTCATGGAGATGGCCTGCAACAGCCTGCACACTTCCAGGACACACATTTCATTCTGGCAGCATAGTAAAGGATCACTATATGAGCATGCAGCCATGCTCAAAATGTCAGGGCAGTGGGTAAAATGGGAGGAACACAGATTTTGAGCCACTTAGGTGGTTCAGCAAAACAGCCCCCCTCGTTTCCCACTCATGGAGATGGCCTGCAACAGCCTGCACACTTCCAGGACACACATTTCATTCTGGCAGCATAGTAAAGGATCACTATATGAGCATGCAGCCATGCTCAAAATGTCAGGGCAGTGGGTAAAATGGGAGGAACACAGATTTTGAGCCACTTAGGTGGTTCAGCAAAACAGCCCCCCTCGTTTCCCACTCATGGAGATGGCCTGCAACAGCCTGCACACTTCCAGGACACACATTTCATTCTGGCAGCATAGTAAAGGATCACTATATGAGCATGCAGCCATGCTCAAAATGTCAGGGCAGTGGGTAAAATGGGAGGAACACAGATTTTGAGCCACTTAGGTGGTTCAGCAAAACAGCCCCCCTCGTTTCCCACTCATGGAGATGGCCTGCAACAGCCTGCACACTTCCAGGACACACATTTCATTCTGGCAGCATAGTAAAGGATCACTATATGAGCATGCAGCCATGCTCAAAATGTCAGGGCAGTGGGTAAAATGGGAGGAACACAGATTTTGAGCCACTTAGGTGGTTCAGCAAAACAGCCCCCCTCGTTTCCCACTCATGGAGATGGCCTGCAACAGCCTGCACACTTCCAGGACACACATTTCATTCTGGCAGCATAGTAAAGGATCACTATATGAGCATGCAGCCATGCTCAAAATGTCAGGGCAGTGGGTAAAATGGGAGGAACACAGATTTTGAGCCACTTAGGTGGTTCAGCAAAACAGCCCCCCTCGTTTCCCACTCATGGAGATGGCCTGCAACAGCCTGCACACTTCCAGGACACACATTTCATTCTGGCAGCATAGTAAAGGATCACTATATGAGCATGCAGCCATGCTCAAAATGTCAGGGCAGTGGGTAAAATGGGAGGAACACAGATTTTGAGCCACTTAGGTGGTTCAGCAAAACAGCCCCCCTCGTTTCCCACTCATGGAGATGGCCTGCAACAGCCTGCACACTTCCAGGACACACATTTCATTCTGGCAGCATAGTAAAGGATCACTATATGAGCATGCAGCCATGCTCAAAATGTCAGGGCAGTGGGTAAAATGGGAGGAACACAGATTTTGAGCCACTTAGGTGGTTCAGCAAAACAGCCCCCCTCGTTTCCCACTCATGGAGATGGCCTGCAACAGCCTGCACACTTCCAGGACACACATTTCATTCTGGCAGCATAGTAAAGGATCACTATATGAGCATGCAGCCATGCTCAAAATGTCAGGGCAGTGGGTAAAATGGGAGGAACACAGATTTTGAGCCACTTAGGTGGTTCAGCAAAACAGCCCCCCTCGTTTCCCACTCATGGAGATGGCCTGCAACAGCCTGCACACTTCCAGGACACACATTTCATTCTGGCAGCATAGTAAAGGATCACTATATGAGCATGCAGCCATGCTCAAAATGTCAGGGCAGTGGGTAAAATGGGAGGAACACAGATTTTGAGCCACTTAGGTGGTTCAGCAAAACAGCCCCCCTCGTTTCCCACTCATGGAGATGGCCTGCAACAGCCTGCACACTTCCAGGACACACATTTCATTCTGGCAGCATAGTAAAGGATCACTATATGAGCATGCAGCCATGCTCAAAATGTCAGGGCAGTGGGTAAAATGGGAGGAACACAGATTTTGAGCCACTTAGGTGGTTCAGCAAAACAGCCCCCCTCGTTTCCCACTCATGGAGATGGCCTGCAACAGCCTGCACACTTCCAGGACACACATTTCATTCTGGCAGCATAGTAAAGGATCACTATATGAGCATGCAGCCATGCTCAAAATGTCAGGGCAGTGGGTAAAATGGGAGGAACACAGATTTTGAGCCACTTAGGTGGTTCAGCAAAACAGCCCCCCTCGTTTCCCACTCATGGAGATGGCCTGCAACAGCCTGCACACTTCCAGGACACACATTTCATTCTGGCAGCATAGTAAAGGATCACTATATGAGCATGCAGCCATGCTCAAAATGTCAGGGCAGTGGGTAAAATGGGAGGAACACAGATTTTGAGCCACTTAGGTGGTTCAGCAAAACAGCCCCCCTCGTTTCCCACTCATGGAGATGGCCTGCAACAGCCTGCACACTTCCAGGACACACATTTCATTCTGGCAGCATAGTAAAGGATCACTATATGAGCATGCAGCCATGCTCAAAATGTCAGGGCAGTGGGTAAAATGGGAGGAACACAGATTTTGAGCCACTTAGGTGGTTCAGCAAAACAGCCCCCCTCGTTTCCCACTCATGGAGATGGCCTGCAACAGCCTGCACACTTCCAGGACACACATTTCATTCTGGCAGCATAGTAAAGGATCACTATATGAGCATGCAGCCATGCTCAAAATGTCAGGGCAGTGGGTAAAATGGGAGGAACACAGATTTTGAGCCACTTAGGTGGTTCAGCAAAACAGCCCCCCTCGTTTCCCACTCATGGAGATGGCCTGCAACAGCCTGCACACTTCCAGGACACACATTTCATTCTGGCAGCATAGTAAAGGATCACTATATGAGCATGCAGCCATGCTCAAAATGTCAGGGCAGTGGGTAAAATGGGAGGAACACAGATTTTGAGCCACTTAGGTGGTTCAGCAAAACAGCCCCCCTCGTTTCCCACTCATGGAGATGGCCTGCAACAGCCTGCACACTTCCAGGACACACATTTCATTCTGGCAGCATAGTAAAGGATCACTATATGAGCATGCAGCCATGCTCAAAATGTCAGGGCAGTGGGTAAAATGGGAGGAACACAGATTTTGAGCCACTTAGGTGGTTCAGCAAAACAGCCCCCCTCGTTTCCCACTCATGGAGATGGCCTGCAACAGCCTGCACACTTCCAGGACACACATTTCATTCTGGCAGCATAGTAAAGGATCACTATATGAGCATGCAGCCATGCTCAAAATGTCAGGGCAGTGGGTAAAATGGGAGGAACACAGATTTTGAGCCACTTAGGTGGTTCAGCAAAACAGCCCCCCTCGTTTCCCACTCATGGAGATGGCCTGCAACAGCCTGCACACTTCCAGGACACACATTTCATTCTGGCAGCATAGTAAAGGATCACTATATGAGCATGCAGCCATGCTCAAAATGTCAGGGCAGTGGGTAAAATGGGAGGAACACAGATTTTGAGCCACTTAGGTGGTTCAGCAAAACAGCCCCCCTCGTTTCCCACTCATGGAGATGGCCTGCAACAGCCTGCACACTTCCAGGACACACATTTCATTCTGGCAGCATAGTAAAGGATCACTATATGAGCATGCAGCCATGCTCAAAATGTCAGGGCAGTGGGTAAAATGGGAGGAACACAGATTTTGAGCCACTTAGGTGGTTCAGCAAAACAGCCCCCCTCGTTTCCCACTCATGGAGATGGCCTGCAACAGCCTGCACACTTCCAGGACACACATTTCATTCTGGCAGCATAGTAAAGGATCACTATATGAGCATGCAGCCATGCTCAAAATGTCAGGGCAGTGGGTAAAATGGGAGGAACACAGATTTTGAGCCACTTAGGTGGTTCAGCAAAACAGCCCCCCTCGTTTCCCACTCATGGAGATGGCCTGCAACAGCCTGCACACTTCCAGGACACACATTTCATTCTGGCAGCATAGTAAAGGATCACTATATGAGCATGCAGCCATGCTCAAAATGTCAGGGCAGTGGGTAAAATGGGAGGAACACAGATTTTGAGCCACTTAGGTGGTTCAGCAAAACAGCCCCCCTCGTTTCCCACTCATGGAGATGGCCTGCAACAGCCTGCACACTTCCAGGACACACATTTCATTCTGGCAGCATAGTAAAGGATCACTATATGAGCATGCAGCCATGCTCAAAATGTCAGGGCAGTGGGTAAAATGGGAGGAACACAGATTTTGAGCCACTTAGGTGGTTCAGCAAAACAGCCCCCCTCGTTTCCCACTCATGGAGATGGCCTGCAACAGCCTGCACACTTCCAGGACACACATTTCATTCTGGCAGCATAGTAAAGGATCACTATATGAGCATGCAGCCATGCTCAAAATGTCAGGGCAGTGGGTAAAATGGGAGGAACACAGATTTTGAGCCACTTAGGTGGTTCAGCAAAACAGCCCCCCTCGTTTCCCACTCATGGAGATGGCCTGCAACAGCCTGCACACTTCCAGGACACACATTTCATTCTGGCAGCATAGTAAAGGATCACTATATGAGCATGCAGCCATGCTCAAAATGTCAGGGCAGTGGGTAAAATGGGAGGAACACAGATTTTGAGCCACTTAGGTGGTTCAGCAAAACAGCCCCCCTCGTTTCCCACTCATGGAGATGGCCTGCAACAGCCTGCACACTTCCAGGACACACATTTCATTCTGGCAGCATAGTAAAGGATCACTATATGAGCATGCAGCCATGCTCAAAATGTCAGGGCAGTGGGTAAAATGGGAGGAACACAGATTTTGAGCCACTTAGGTGGTTCAGCAAAACAGCCCCCCTCGTTTCCCACTCATGGAGATGGCCTGCAACAGCCTGCACACTTCCAGGACACACATTTCATTCTGGCAGCATAGTAAAGGATCACTATATGAGCATGCAGCCATGCTCAAAATGTCAGGGCAGTGGGTAAAATGGGAGGAACACAGATTTTGAGCCACTTAGGTGGTTCAGCAAAACAGCCCCCCTCGTTTCCCACTCATGGAGATGGCCTGCAACAGCCTGCACACTTCCAGGACACACATTTCATTCTGGCAGCATAGTAAAGGATCACTATATGAGCATGCAGCCATGCTCAAAATGTCAGGGCAGTGGGTAAAATGGGAGGAACACAGATTTTGAGCCACTTAGGTGGTTCAGCAAAACAGCCCCCCTCGTTTCCCACTCATGGAGATGGCCTGCAACAGCCTGCACACTTCCAGGACACACATTTCATTCTGGCAGCATAGTAAAGGATCACTATATGAGCATGCAGCCATGCTCAAAATGTCAGGGCAGTGGGTAAAATGGGAGGAACACAGATTTTGAGCCACTTAGGTGGTTCAGCAAAACAGCCCCCCTCGTTTCCCACTCATGGAGATGGCCTGCAACAGCCTGCACACTTCCAGGACACACATTTCATTCTGGCAGCATAGTAAAGGATCACTATATGAGCATGCAGCCATGCTCAAAATGTCAGGGCAGTGGGTAAAATGGGAGGAACACAGATTTTGAGCCACTTAGGTGGTTCAGCAAAACAGCCCCCCTCGTTTCCCACTCATGGAGATGGCCTGCAACAGCCTGCACACTTCCAGGACACACATTTCATTCTGGCAGCATAGTAAAGGATCACTATATGAGCATGCAGCCATGCTCAAAATGTCAGGGCAGTGGGTAAAATGGGAGGAACACAGATTTTGAGCCACTTAGGTGGTTCAGCAAAACAGCCCCCCTCGTTTCCCACTCATGGAGATGGCCTGCAACAGCCTGCACACTTCCAGGACACACATTTCATTCTGGCAGCATAGTAAAGGATCACTATATGAGCATGCAGCCATGCTCAAAATGTCAGGGCAGTGGGTAAAATGGGAGGAACACAGATTTTGAGCCACTTAGGTGGTTCAGCAAAACAGCCCCCCTCGTTTCCCACTCATGGAGATGGCCTGCAACAGCCTGCACACTTCCAGGACACACATTTCATTCTGGCAGCATAGTAAAGGATCACTATATGAGCATGCAGCCATGCTCAAAATGTCAGGGCAGTGGGTAAAATGGGAGGAACACAGATTTTGAGCCACTTAGGTGGTTCAGCAAAACAGCCCCCCTCGTTTCCCACTCATGGAGATGGCCTGCAACAGCCTGCACACTTCCAGGACACACATTTCATTCTGGCAGCATAGTAAAGGATCACTATATGAGCATGCAGCCATGCTCAAAATGTCAGGGCAGTGGGTAAAATGGGAGGAACACAGATTTTGAGCCACTTAGGTGGTTCAGCAAAACAGCCCCCCTCGTTTCCCACTCATGGAGATGGCCTGCAACAGCCTGCACACTTCCAGGACACACATTTCATTCTGGCAGCATAGTAAAGGATCACTATATGAGCATGCAGCCATGCTCAAAATGTCAGGGCAGTGGGTAAAATGGGAGGAACACAGATTTTGAGCCACTTAGGTGGTTCAGCAAAACAGCCCCCCTCGTTTCCCACTCATGGAGATGGCCTGCAACAGCCTGCACACTTCCAGGACACACATTTCATTCTGGCAGCATAGTAAAGGATCACTATATGAGCATGCAGCCATGCTCAAAATGTCAGGGCAGTGGGTAAAATGGGAGGAACACAGATTTTGAGCCACTTAGGTGGTTCAGCAAAACAGCCCCCCTCGTTTCCCACTCATGGAGATGGCCTGCAACAGCCTGCACACTTCCAGGACACACATTTCATTCTGGCAGCATAGTAAAGGATCACTATATGAGCATGCAGCCATGCTCAAAATGTCAGGGCAGTGGGTAAAATGGGAGGAACACAGATTTTGAGCCACTTAGGTGGTTCAGCAAAACAGCCCCCCTCGTTTCCCACTCATGGAGATGGCCTGCAACAGCCTGCACACTTCCAGGACACACATTTCATTCTGGCAGCATAGTAAAGGATCACTATATGAGCATGCAGCCATGCTCAAAATGTCAGGGCAGTGGGTAAAATGGGAGGAACACAGATTTTGAGCCACTTAGGTGGTTCAGCAAAACAGCCCCCCTCGTTTCCCACTCATGGAGATGGCCTGCAACAGCCTGCACACTTCCAGGACACACATTTCATTCTGGCAGCATAGTAAAGGATCACTATATGAGCATGCAGCCATGCTCAAAATGTCAGGGCAGTGGGTAAAATGGGAGGAACACAGATTTTGAGCCACTTAGGTGGTTCAGCAAAACAGCCCCCCTCGTTTCCCACTCATGGAGATGGCCTGCAACAGCCTGCACACTTCCAGGACACACATTTCATTCTGGCAGCATAGTAAAGGATCACTATATGAGCATGCAGCCATGCTCAAAATGTCAGGGCAGTGGGTAAAATGGGAGGAACACAGATTTTGAGCCACTTAGGTGGTTCAGCAAAACAGCCCCCCTCGTTTCCCACTCATGGAGATGGCCTGCAACAGCCTGCACACTTCCAGGACACACATTTCATTCTGGCAGCATAGTAAAGGATCACTATATGAGCATGCAGCCATGCTCAAAATGTCAGGGCAGTGGGTAAAATGGGAGGAACACAGATTTTGAGCCACTTAGGTGGTTCAGCAAAACAGCCCCCCTCGTTTCCCACTCATGGAGATGGCCTGCAACAGCCTGCACACTTCCAGGACACACATTTCATTCTGGCAGCATAGTAAAGGATCACTATATGAGCATGCAGCCATGCTCAAAATGTCAGGGCAGTGGGTAAAATGGGAGGAACACAGATTTTGAGCCACTTAGGTGGTTCAGCAAAACAGCCCCCCTCGTTTCCCACTCATGGAGATGGCCTGCAACAGCCTGCACACTTCCAGGACACACATTTCATTCTGGCAGCATAGTAAAGGATCACTATATGAGCATGCAGCCATGCTCAAAATGTCAGGGCAGTGGGTAAAATGGGAGGAACACAGATTTTGAGCCACTTAGGTGGTTCAGCAAAACAGCCCCCCTCGTTTCCCACTCATGGAGATGGCCTGCAACAGCCTGCACACTTCCAGGACACACATTTCATTCTGGCAGCATAGTAAAGGATCACTATATGAGCATGCAGCCATGCTCAAAATGTCAGGGCAGTGGGTAAAATGGGAGGAACACAGATTTTGAGCCACTTAGGTGGTTCAGCAAAACAGCCCCCCTCGTTTCCCACTCATGGAGATGGCCTGCAACAGCCTGCACACTTCCAGGACACACATTTCATTCTGGCAGCATAGTAAAGGATCACTATATGAGCATGCAGCCATGCTCAAAATGTCAGGGCAGTGGGTAAAATGGGAGGAACACAGATTTTGAGCCACTTAGGTGGTTCAGCAAAACAGCCCCCCTCGTTTCCCACTCATGGAGATGGCCTGCAACAGCCTGCACACTTCCAGGACACACATTTCATTCTGGCAGCATAGTAAAGGATCACTATATGAGCATGCAGCCATGCTCAAAATGTCAGGGCAGTGGGTAAAATGGGAGGAACACAGATTTTGAGCCACTTAGGTGGTTCAGCAAAACAGCCCCCCTCGTTTCCCACTCATGGAGATGGCCTGCAACAGCCTGCACACTTCCAGGACACACATTTCATTCTGGCAGCATAGTAAAGGATCACTATATGAGCATGCAGCCATGCTCAAAATGTCAGGGCAGTGGGTAAAATGGGAGGAACACAGATTTTGAGCCACTTAGGTGGTTCAGCAAAACAGCCCCCCTCGTTTCCCACTCATGGAGATGGCCTGCAACAGCCTGCACACTTCCAGGACACACATTTCATTCTGGCAGCATAGTAAAGGATCACTATATGAGCATGCAGCCATGCTCAAAATGTCAGGGCAGTGGGTAAAATGGGAGGAACACAGATTTTGAGCCACTTAGGTGGTTCAGCAAAACAGCCCCCCTCGTTTCCCACTCATGGAGATGGCCTGCAACAGCCTGCACACTTCCAGGACACACATTTCATTCTGGCAGCATAGTAAAGGATCACTATATGAGCATGCAGCCATGCTCAAAATGTCAGGGCAGTGGGTAAAATGGGAGGAACACAGATTTTGAGCCACTTAGGTGGTTCAGCAAAACAGCCCCCCTCGTTTCCCACTCATGGAGATGGCCTGCAACAGCCTGCACACTTCCAGGACACACATTTCATTCTGGCAGCATAGTAAAGGATCACTATATGAGCATGCAGCCATGCTCAAAATGTCAGGGCAGTGGGTAAAATGGGAGGAACACAGATTTTGAGCCACTTAGGTGGTTCAGCAAAACAGCCCCCCTCGTTTCCCACTCATGGAGATGGCCTGCAACAGCCTGCACACTTCCAGGACACACATTTCATTCTGGCAGCATAGTAAAGGATCACTATATGAGCATGCAGCCATGCTCAAAATGTCAGGGCAGTGGGTAAAATGGGAGGAACACAGATTTTGAGCCACTTAGGTGGTTCAGCAAAACAGCCCCCCTCGTTTCCCACTCATGGAGATGGCCTGCAACAGCCTGCACACTTCCAGGACACACATTTCATTCTGGCAGCATAGTAAAGGATCACTATATGAGCATGCAGCCATGCTCAAAATGTCAGGGCAGTGGGTAAAATGGGAGGAACACAGATTTTGAGCCACTTAGGTGGTTCAGCAAAACAGCCCCCCTCGTTTCCCACTCATGGAGATGGCCTGCAACAGCCTGCACACTTCCAGGACACACATTTCATTCTGGCAGCATAGTAAAGGATCACTATATGAGCATGCAGCCATGCTCAAAATGTCAGGGCAGTGGGTAAAATGGGAGGAACACAGATTTTGAGCCACTTAGGTGGTTCAGCAAAACAGCCCCCCTCGTTTCCCACTCATGGAGATGGCCTGCAACAGCCTGCACACTTCCAGGACACACATTTCATTCTGGCAGCATAGTAAAGGATCACTATATGAGCATGCAGCCATGCTCAAAATGTCAGGGCAGTGGGTAAAATGGGAGGAACACAGATTTTGAGCCACTTAGGTGGTTCAGCAAAACAGCCCCCCTCGTTTCCCACTCATGGAGATGGCCTGCAACAGCCTGCACACTTCCAGGACACACATTTCATTCTGGCAGCATAGTAAAGGATCACTATATGAGCATGCAGCCATGCTCAAAATGTCAGGGCAGTGGGTAAAATGGGAGGAACACAGATTTTGAGCCACTTAGGTGGTTCAGCAAAACAGCCCCCCTCGTTTCCCACTCATGGAGATGGCCTGCAACAGCCTGCACACTTCCAGGACACACATTTCATTCTGGCAGCATAGTAAAGGATCACTATATGAGCATGCAGCCATGCTCAAAATGTCAGGGCAGTGGGTAAAATGGGAGGAACACAGATTTTGAGCCACTTAGGTGGTTCAGCAAAACAGCCCCCCTCGTTTCCCACTCATGGAGATGGCCTGCAACAGCCTGCACACTTCCAGGACACACATTTCATTCTGGCAGCATAGTAAAGGATCACTATATGAGCATGCAGCCATGCTCAAAATGTCAGGGCAGTGGGTAAAATGGGAGGAACACAGATTTTGAGCCACTTAGGTGGTTCAGCAAAACAGCCCCCCTCGTTTCCCACTCATGGAGATGGCCTGCAACAGCCTGCACACTTCCAGGACACACATTTCATTCTGGCAGCATAGTAAAGGATCACTATATGAGCATGCAGCCATGCTCAAAATGTCAGGGCAGTGGGTAAAATGGGAGGAACACAGATTTTGAGCCACTTAGGTGGTTCAGCAAAACAGCCCCCCTCGTTTCCCACTCATGGAGATGGCCTGCAACAGCCTGCACACTTCCAGGACACACATTTCATTCTGGCAGCATAGTAAAGGATCACTATATGAGCATGCAGCCATGCTCAAAATGTCAGGGCAGTGGGTAAAATGGGAGGAACACAGATTTTGAGCCACTTAGGTGGTTCAGCAAAACAGCCCCCCTCGTTTCCCACTCATGGAGATGGCCTGCAACAGCCTGCACACTTCCAGGACACACATTTCATTCTGGCAGCATAGTAAAGGATCACTATATGAGCATGCAGCCATGCTCAAAATGTCAGGGCAGTGGGTAAAATGGGAGGAACACAGATTTTGAGCCACTTAGGTGGTTCAGCAAAACAGCCCCCCTCGTTTCCCACTCATGGAGATGGCCTGCAACAGCCTGCACACTTCCAGGACACACATTTCATTCTGGCAGCATAGTAAAGGATCACTATATGAGCATGCAGCCATGCTCAAAATGTCAGGGCAGTGGGTAAAATGGGAGGAACACAGATTTTGAGCCACTTAGGTGGTTCAGCAAAACAGCCCCCCTCGTTTCCCACTCATGGAGATGGCCTGCAACAGCCTGCACACTTCCAGGACACACATTTCATTCTGGCAGCATAGTAAAGGATCACTATATGAGCATGCAGCCATGCTCAAAATGTCAGGGCAGTGGGTAAAATGGGAGGAACACAGATTTTGAGCCACTTAGGTGGTTCAGCAAAACAGCCCCCCTCGTTTCCCACTCATGGAGATGGCCTGCAACAGCCTGCACACTTCCAGGACACACATTTCATTCTGGCAGCATAGTAAAGGATCACTATATGAGCATGCAGCCATGCTCAAAATGTCAGGGCAGTGGGTAAAATGGGAGGAACACAGATTTTGAGCCACTTAGGTGGTTCAGCAAAACAGCCCCCCTCGTTTCCCACTCATGGAGATGGCCTGCAACAGCCTGCACACTTCCAGGACACACATTTCATTCTGGCAGCATAGTAAAGGATCACTATATGAGCATGCAGCCATGCTCAAAATGTCAGGGCAGTGGGTAAAATGGGAGGAACACAGATTTTGAGCCACTTAGGTGGTTCAGCAAAACAGCCCCCCTCGTTTCCCACTCATGGAGATGGCCTGCAACAGCCTGCACACTTCCAGGACACACATTTCATTCTGGCAGCATAGTAAAGGATCACTATATGAGCATGCAGCCATGCTCAAAATGTCAGGGCAGTGGGTAAAATGGGAGGAACACAGATTTTGAGCCACTTAGGTGGTTCAGCAAAACAGCCCCCCTCGTTTCCCACTCATGGAGATGGCCTGCAACAGCCTGCACACTTCCAGGACACACATTTCATTCTGGCAGCATAGTAAAGGATCACTATATGAGCATGCAGCCATGCTCAAAATGTCAGGGCAGTGGGTAAAATGGGAGGAACACAGATTTTGAGCCACTTAGGTGGTTCAGCAAAACAGCCCCCCTCGTTTCCCACTCATGGAGATGGCCTGCAACAGCCTGCACACTTCCAGGACACACATTTCATTCTGGCAGCATAGTAAAGGATCACTATATGAGCATGCAGCCATGCTCAAAATGTCAGGGCAGTGGGTAAAATGGGAGGAACACAGATTTTGAGCCACTTAGGTGGTTCAGCAAAACAGCCCCCCTCGTTTCCCACTCATGGAGATGGCCTGCAACAGCCTGCACACTTCCAGGACACACATTTCATTCTGGCAGCATAGTAAAGGATCACTATATGAGCATGCAGCCATGCTCAAAATGTCAGGGCAGTGGGTAAAATGGGAGGAACACAGATTTTGAGCCACTTAGGTGGTTCAGCAAAACAGCCCCCCTCGTTTCCCACTCATGGAGATGGCCTGCAACAGCCTGCACACTTCCAGGACACACATTTCATTCTGGCAGCATAGTAAAGGATCACTATATGAGCATGCAGCCATGCTCAAAATGTCAGGGCAGTGGGTAAAATGGGAGGAACACAGATTTTGAGCCACTTAGGTGGTTCAGCAAAACAGCCCCCCTCGTTTCCCACTCATGGAGATGGCCTGCAACAGCCTGCACACTTCCAGGACACACATTTCATTCTGGCAGCATAGTAAAGGATCACTATATGAGCATGCAGCCATGCTCAAAATGTCAGGGCAGTGGGTAAAATGGGAGGAACACAGATTTTGAGCCACTTAGGTGGTTCAGCAAAACAGCCCCCCTCGTTTCCCACTCATGGAGATGGCCTGCAACAGCCTGCACACTTCCAGGACACACATTTCATTCTGGCAGCATAGTAAAGGATCACTATATGAGCATGCAGCCATGCTCAAAATGTCAGGGCAGTGGGTAAAATGGGAGGAACACAGATTTTGAGCCACTTAGGTGGTTCAGCAAAACAGCCCCCCTCGTTTCCCACTCATGGAGATGGCCTGCAACAGCCTGCACACTTCCAGGACACACATTTCATTCTGGCAGCATAGTAAAGGATCACTATATGAGCATGCAGCCATGCTCAAAATGTCAGGGCAGTGGGTAAAATGGGAGGAACACAGATTTTGAGCCACTTAGGTGGTTCAGCAAAACAGCCCCCCTCGTTTCCCACTCATGGAGATGGCCTGCAACAGCCTGCACACTTCCAGGACACACATTTCATTCTGGCAGCATAGTAAAGGATCACTATATGAGCATGCAGCCATGCTCAAAATGTCAGGGCAGTGGGTAAAATGGGAGGAACACAGATTTTGAGCCACTTAGGTGGTTCAGCAAAACAGCCCCCCTCGTTTCCCACTCATGGAGATGGCCTGCAACAGCCTGCACACTTCCAGGACACACATTTCATTCTGGCAGCATAGTAAAGGATCACTATATGAGCATGCAGCCATGCTCAAAATGTCAGGGCAGTGGGTAAAATGGGAGGAACACAGATTTTGAGCCACTTAGGTGGTTCAGCAAAACAGCCCCCCTCGTTTCCCACTCATGGAGATGGCCTGCAACAGCCTGCACACTTCCAGGACACACATTTCATTCTGGCAGCATAGTAAAGGATCACTATATGAGCATGCAGCCATGCTCAAAATGTCAGGGCAGTGGGTAAAATGGGAGGAACACAGATTTTGAGCCACTTAGGTGGTTCAGCAAAACAGCCCCCCTCGTTTCCCACTCATGGAGATGGCCTGCAACAGCCTGCACACTTCCAGGACACACATTTCATTCTGGCAGCATAGTAAAGGATCACTATATGAGCATGCAGCCATGCTCAAAATGTCAGGGCAGTGGGTAAAATGGGAGGAACACAGATTTTGAGCCACTTAGGTGGTTCAGCAAAACAGCCCCCCTCGTTTCCCACTCATGGAGATGGCCTGCAACAGCCTGCACACTTCCAGGACACACATTTCATTCTGGCAGCATAGTAAAGGATCACTATATGAGCATGCAGCCATGCTCAAAATGTCAGGGCAGTGGGTAAAATGGGAGGAACACAGATTTTGAGCCACTTAGGTGGTTCAGCAAAACAGCCCCCCTCGTTTCCCACTCATGGAGATGGCCTGCAACAGCCTGCACACTTCCAGGACACACATTTCATTCTGGCAGCATAGTAAAGGATCACTATATGAGCATGCAGCCATGCTCAAAATGTCAGGGCAGTGGGTAAAATGGGAGGAACACAGATTTTGAGCCACTTAGGTGGTTCAGCAAAACAGCCCCCCTCGTTTCCCACTCATGGAGATGGCCTGCAACAGCCTGCACACTTCCAGGACACACATTTCATTCTGGCAGCATAGTAAAGGATCACTATATGAGCATGCAGCCATGCTCAAAATGTCAGGGCAGTGGGTAAAATGGGAGGAACACAGATTTTGAGCCACTTAGGTGGTTCAGCAAAACAGCCCCCCTCGTTTCCCACTCATGGAGATGGCCTGCAACAGCCTGCACACTTCCAGGACACACATTTCATTCTGGCAGCATAGTAAAGGATCACTATATGAGCATGCAGCCATGCTCAAAATGTCAGGGCAGTGGGTAAAATGGGAGGAACACAGATTTTGAGCCACTTAGGTGGTTCAGCAAAACAGCCCCCCTCGTTTCCCACTCATGGAGATGGCCTGCAACAGCCTGCACACTTCCAGGACACACATTTCATTCTGGCAGCATAGTAAAGGATCACTATATGAGCATGCAGCCATGCTCAAAATGTCAGGGCAGTGGGTAAAATGGGAGGAACACAGATTTTGAGCCACTTAGGTGGTTCAGCAAAACAGCCCCCCTCGTTTCCCACTCATGGAGATGGCCTGCAACAGCCTGCACACTTCCAGGACACACATTTCATTCTGGCAGCATAGTAAAGGATCACTATATGAGCATGCAGCCATGCTCAAAATGTCAGGGCAGTGGGTAAAATGGGAGGAACACAGATTTTGAGCCACTTAGGTGGTTCAGCAAAACAGCCCCCCTCGTTTCCCACTCATGGAGATGGCCTGCAACAGCCTGCACACTTCCAGGACACACATTTCATTCTGGCAGCATAGTAAAGGATCACTATATGAGCATGCAGCCATGCTCAAAATGTCAGGGCAGTGGGTAAAATGGGAGGAACACAGATTTTGAGCCACTTAGGTGGTTCAGCAAAACAGCCCCCCTCGTTTCCCACTCATGGAGATGGCCTGCAACAGCCTGCACACTTCCAGGACACACATTTCATTCTGGCAGCATAGTAAAGGATCACTATATGAGCATGCAGCCATGCTCAAAATGTCAGGGCAGTGGGTAAAATGGGAGGAACACAGATTTTGAGCCACTTAGGTGGTTCAGCAAAACAGCCCCCCTCGTTTCCCACTCATGGAGATGGCCTGCAACAGCCTGCACACTTCCAGGACACACATTTCATTCTGGCAGCATAGTAAAGGATCACTATATGAGCATGCAGCCATGCTCAAAATGTCAGGGCAGTGGGTAAAATGGGAGGAACACAGATTTTGAGCCACTTAGGTGGTTCAGCAAAACAGCCCCCCTCGTTTCCCACTCATGGAGATGGCCTGCAACAGCCTGCACACTTCCAGGACACACATTTCATTCTGGCAGCATAGTAAAGGATCACTATATGAGCATGCAGCCATGCTCAAAATGTCAGGGCAGTGGGTAAAATGGGAGGAACACAGATTTTGAGCCACTTAGGTGGTTCAGCAAAACAGCCCCCCTCGTTTCCCACTCATGGAGATGGCCTGCAACAGCCTGCACACTTCCAGGACACACATTTCATTCTGGCAGCATAGTAAAGGATCACTATATGAGCATGCAGCCATGCTCAAAATGTCAGGGCAGTGGGTAAAATGGGAGGAACACAGATTTTGAGCCACTTAGGTGGTTCAGCAAAACAGCCCCCCTCGTTTCCCACTCATGGAGATGGCCTGCAACAGCCTGCACACTTCCAGGACACACATTTCATTCTGGCAGCATAGTAAAGGATCACTATATGAGCATGCAGCCATGCTCAAAATGTCAGGGCAGTGGGTAAAATGGGAGGAACACAGATTTTGAGCCACCAAGGTGGTTCAGCAAAACAGCCCCCCTCGTTTCCCACTCATGGAGATGGCCTGCAACAGCCTGCACACTTCCAGGACACACATTTCATTCTGGCAGCATAGTAAAGGATCACTATATGAGCATGCAGCCATGCTCAAAATGTCAGGGCAGTGGGTAAAATGGGAGGAACACAGATTTTGAGCCACTTAGGTGGTTCAGCAAAACAGCCCCCCTCGTTTCCCACTCATGGAGATGGCCTGCAACAGCCTGCACACTTCCAGGACACACATTTCATTCTGGCAGCATAGTAAAGGATCACTATATGAGCATGCAGCCATGCTCAAAATGTCAGGGCAGTGGGTAAAATGGGAGGAACACAGATTTTGAGCCACTTAGGTGGTTCAGCAAAACAGCCCCCCTCGTTTCCCACTCATGGAGATGGCCTGCAACAGCCTGCACACTTCCAGGACACACATTTCATTCTGGCAGCATAGTAAAGGATCACTATATGAGCATGCAGCCATGCTCAAAATGTCAGGGCAGTGGGTAAAATGGGAGGAACACAGATTTTGAGCCACTTAGGTGGTTCAGCAAAACAGCCCCCCTCGTTTCCCACTCATGGAGATGGCCTGCAACAGCCTGCACACTTCCAGGACACACATTTCATTCTGGCAGCATAGTAAAGGATCACTATATGAGCATGCAGCCATGCTCAAAATGTCAGGGCAGTGGGTAAAATGGGAGGAACACAGATTTTGAGCCACTTAGGTGGTTCAGCAAAACAGCCCCCCTCGTTTCCCACTCATGGAGATGGCCTGCAACAGCCTGCACACTTCCAGGACACACATTTCATTCTGGCAGCATAGTAAAGGATCACTATATGAGCATGCAGCCATGCTCAAAATGTCAGGGCAGTGGGTAAAATGGGAGGAACACAGATTTTGAGCCACTTAGGTGGTTCAGCAAAACAGCCCCCCTCGTTTCCCACTCATGGAGATGGCCTGCAACAGCCTGCACACTTCCAGGACACACATTTCATTCTGGCAGCATAGTAAAGGATCACTATATGAGCATGCAGCCATGCTCAAAATGTCAGGGCAGTGGGTAAAATGGGAGGAACACAGATTTTGAGCCACTTAGGTGGTTCAGCAAAACAGCCCCCCTCGTTTCCCACTCATGGAGATGGCCTGCAACAGCCTGCACACTTCCAGGACACACATTTCATTCTGGCAGCATAGTAAAGGATCACTATATGAGCATGCAGCCATGCTCAAAATGTCAGGGCAGTGGGTAAAATGGGAGGAACACAGATTTTGAGCCACTTAGGTGGTTCAGCAAAACAGCCCCCCTCGTTTCCCACTCATGGAGATGGCCTGCAACAGCCTGCACACTTCCAGGACACACATTTCATTCTGGCAGCATAGTAAAGGATCACTATATGAGCATGCAGCCATGCTCAAAATGTCAGGGCAGTGGGTAAAATGGGAGGAACACAGATTTTGAGCCACTTAGGTGGTTCAGCAAAACAGCCCCCCTCGTTTCCCACTCATGGAGATGGCCTGCAACAGCCTGCACACTTCCAGGACACACATTTCATTCTGGCAGCATAGTAAAGGATCACTATATGAGCATGCAGCCATGCTCAAAATGTCAGGGCAGTGGGTAAAATGGGAGGAACACAGATTTTGAGCCACTTAGGTGGTTCAGCAAAACAGCCCCCCTCGTTTCCCACTCATGGAGATGGCCTGCAACAGCCTGCACACTTCCAGGACACACATTTCATTCTGGCAGCATAGTAAAGGATCACTATATGAGCATGCAGCCATGCTCAAAATGTCAGGGCAGTGGGTAAAATGGGAGGAACACAGATTTTGAGCCACTTAGGTGGTTCAGCAAAACAGCCCCCCTCGTTTCCCACTCATGGAGATGGCCTGCAACAGCCTGCACACTTCCAGGACACACATTTCATTCTGGCAGCATAGTAAAGGATCACTATATGAGCATGCAGCCATGCTCAAAATGTCAGGGCAGTGGGTAAAATGGGAGGAACACAGATTTTGAGCCACTTAGGTGGTTCAGCAAAACAGCCCCCCTCGTTTCCCACTCATGGAGATGGCCTGCAACAGCCTGCACACTTCCAGGACACACATTTCATTCTGGCAGCATAGTAAAGGATCACTATATGAGCATGCAGCCATGCTCAAAATGTCAGGGCAGTGGGTAAAATGGGAGGAACACAGATTTTGAGCCACTTAGGTGGTTCAGCAAAACAGCCCCCCTCGTTTCCCACTCATGGAGATGGCCTGCAACAGCCTGCACACTTCCAGGACACACATTTCATTCTGGCAGCATAGTAAAGGATCACTATATGAGCATGCAGCCATGCTCAAAATGTCAGGGCAGTGGGTAAAATGGGAGGAACACAGATTTTGAGCCACTTAGGTGGTTCAGCAAAACAGCCCCCCTCGTTTCCCACTCATGGAGATGGCCTGCAACAGCCTGCACACTTCCAGGACACACATTTCATTCTGGCAGCATAGTAAAGGATCACTATATGAGCATGCAGCCATGCTCAAAATGTCAGGGCAGTGGGTAAAATGGGAGGAACACAGATTTTGAGCCACTTAGGTGGTTCAGCAAAACAGCCCCCCTCGTTTCCCACTCATGGAGATGGCCTGCAACAGCCTGCACACTTCCAGGACACACATTTCATTCTGGCAGCATAGTAAAGGATCACTATATGAGCATGCAGCCATGCTCAAAATGTCAGGGCAGTGGGTAAAATGGGAGGAACACAGATTTTGAGCCACTTAGGTGGTTCAGCAAAACAGCCCCCCTCGTTTCCCACTCATGGAGATGGCCTGCAACAGCCTGCACACTTCCAGGACACACATTTCATTCTGGCAGCATAGTAAAGGATCACTATATGAGCATGCAGCCATGCTCAAAATGTCAGGGCAGTGGGTAAAATGGGAGGAACACAGATTTTGAGCCACTTAGGTGGTTCAGCAAAACAGCCCCCCTCGTTTCCCACTCATGGAGATGGCCTGCAACAGCCTGCACACTTCCAGGACACACATTTCATTCTGGCAGCATAGTAAAGGATCACTATATGAGCATGCAGCCATGCTCAAAATGTCAGGGCAGTGGGTAAAATGGGAGGAACACAGATTTTGAGCCACTTAGGTGGTTCAGCAAAACAGCCCCCCTCGTTTCCCACTCATGGAGATGGCCTGCAACAGCCTGCACACTTCCAGGACACACATTTCATTCTGGCAGCATAGTAAAGGATCACTATATGAGCATGCAGCCATGCTCAAAATGTCAGGGCAGTGGGTAAAATGGGAGGAACACAGATTTTGAGCCACTTAGGTGGTTCAGCAAAACAGCCCCCCTCGTTTCCCACTCATGGAGATGGCCTGCAACAGCCTGCACACTTCCAGGACACACATTTCATTCTGGCAGCATAGTAAAGGATCACTATATGAGCATGCAGCCATGCTCAAAATGTCAGGGCAGTGGGTAAAATGGGAGGAACACAGATTTTGAGCCACTTAGGTGGTTCAGCAAAACAGCCCCCCTCGTTTCCCACTCATGGAGATGGCCTGCAACAGCCTGCACACTTCCAGGACACACATTTCATTCTGGCAGCATAGTAAAGGATCACTATATGAGCATGCAGCCATGCTCAAAATGTCAGGGCAGTGGGTAAAATGGGAGGAACACAGATTTTGAGCCACTTAGGTGGTTCAGCAAAACAGCCCCCCTCGTTTCCCACTCATGGAGATGGCCTGCAACAGCCTGCACACTTCCAGGACACACATTTCATTCTGGCAGCATAGTAAAGGATCACTATATGAGCATGCAGCCATGCTCAAAATGTCAGGGCAGTGGGTAAAATGGGAGGAACACAGATTTTGAGCCACTTAGGTGGTTCAGCAAAACAGCCCCCCTCGTTTCCCACTCATGGAGATGGCCTGCAACAGCCTGCACACTTCCAGGACACACATTTCATTCTGGCAGCATAGTAAAGGATCACTATATGAGCATGCAGCCATGCTCAAAATGTCAGGGCAGTGGGTAAAATGGGAGGAACACAGATTTTGAGCCACTTAGGTGGTTCAGCAAAACAGCCCCCCTCGTTTCCCACTCATGGAGATGGCCTGCAACAGCCTGCACACTTCCAGGACACACATTTCATTCTGGCAGCATAGTAAAGGATCACTATATGAGCATGCAGCCATGCTCAAAATGTCAGGGCAGTGGGTAAAATGGGAGGAACACAGATTTTGAGCCACTTAGGTGGTTCAGCAAAACAGCCCCCCTCGTTTCCCACTCATGGAGATGGCCTGCAACAGCCTGCACACTTCCAGGACACACATTTCATTCTGGCAGCATAGTAAAGGATCACTATATGAGCATGCAGCCATGCTCAAAATGTCAGGGCAGTGGGTAAAATGGGAGGAACACAGATTTTGAGCCACTTAGGTGGTTCAGCAAAACAGCCCCCCTCGTTTCCCACTCATGGAGATGGCCTGCAACAGCCTGCACACTTCCAGGACACACATTTCATTCTGGCAGCATAGTAAAGGATCACTATATGAGCATGCAGCCATGCTCAAAATGTCAGGGCAGTGGGTAAAATGGGAGGAACACAGATTTTGAGCCACTTAGGTGGTTCAGCAAAACAGCCCCCCTCGTTTCCCACTCATGGAGATGGCCTGCAACAGCCTGCACACTTCCAGGACACACATTTCATTCTGGCAGCATAGTAAAGGATCACTATATGAGCATGCAGCCATGCTCAAAATGTCAGGGCAGTGGGTAAAATGGGAGGAACACAGATTTTGAGCCACTTAGGTGGTTCAGCAAAACAGCCCCCCTCGTTTCCCACTCATGGAGATGGCCTGCAACAGCCTGCACACTTCCAGGACACACATTTCATTCTGGCAGCATAGTAAAGGATCACTATATGAGCATGCAGCCATGCTCAAAATGTCAGGGCAGTGGGTAAAATGGGAGGAACACAGATTTTGAGCCACTTAGGTGGTTCAGCAAAACAGCCCCCCTCGTTTCCCACTCATGGAGATGGCCTGCAACAGCCTGCACACTTCCAGGACACACATTTCATTCTGGCAGCATAGTAAAGGATCACTATATGAGCATGCAGCCATGCTCAAAATGTCAGGGCAGTGGGTAAAATGGGAGGAACACAGATTTTGAGCCACTTAGGTGGTTCAGCAAAACAGCCCCCCTCGTTTCCCACTCATGGAGATGGCCTGCAACAGCCTGCACACTTCCAGGACACACATTTCATTCTGGCAGCATAGTAAAGGATCACTATATGAGCATGCAGCCATGCTCAAAATGTCAGGGCAGTGGGTAAAATGGGAGGAACACAGATTTTGAGCCACCAAGGTGGTTCAGCAAAACAGCCCCCCTCGTTTCCCACTCATGGAGATGGCCTGCAACAGCCTGCACACTTCCAGGACACACATTTCATTCTGGCAGCATAGTAAAGGATCACTATATGAACATGCAGCCATGCTCAAAATGTCAGGGCAGTGGGTAAAATGGGAGGAACACAGATTTTGAGCCACTTAGGTGGTTCAGCAAAACAGCCCCCCTCGTTTCCCACTCATGGAGATGGCCTGCAACAGCCTGCACACTTCCAGGACACACATTTCATTCTGGCAGCATAGTAAAGGATCACTATATGAGCATGCAGCCATGCTCAAAATGTCAGGGCAGTGGGTAAAATGGGAGGAACACAGATTTTGAGCCACCAAGGTGGTTCAGCAAAACAGCCCCCCTCGTTTCCCACTCATGGAGATGGCCTGCAACAGCCTCCACACTTCCAGGACACACATTTCATTCTGGCAGCATAGTAAAGGATCACTATATGAGCATGCAGCCATGCTCAAAATGTCAGGGCAGTGGGTAAAATGGGAGGAACACAGATTTTGAGCCACCAAGGTGGTTCAGTAAAACAGCCCCCCCCGTTTCCCACTCATGGAGATGGCCTGCAACAGCCTGCACACTTCCATTACACACATTTCATTCTGGCAGCATAGTAAAGGATCACTATATGAGCATGCAGCCATGCTCAAAATGTCAGGGCAGTGGGTAAAATGGGAGGAACACAGATTTTGAGCCACTTAGGTGGTTCAGCAAAACAGCCCCCCTCGTTTCCCACTCATGGAGATGGCATGCAACAGCCTGCACACTTCCAGGACACACATATCATTCTGGCAGCATAGTAAAGGATCACTATATGAGCATGCAGCCATGCTCAAAATGTCAGGGCAATGGGTAGACTGGGAGGAACACAGATTTTGAGCCACCAAGGTGGTTCAGTAAAACAGCCCCCCTCGTTTCCCACTCAAGGAGATGGCCTGCAACAGCCTCCACACTTCCAGGACACACATTTCATTTTGGCATCATAGTAAAGGATCACTATATGAGCATGCAGCCATGCTCAAAATGTCAGGGCAGTGGGTAAAATGGGAGGAACACAGATTTTGAGCCACTTAGGTGGTTCAGCAAAACAGCCCCCCTCGTTTCCCACTCATGGAGATGGCCTGCAACAGCCTGCACACTTCCAGGACACACATTTCATTCTGGCAGCATAGTAAAGGATCACTTTATGAGCATGCAGCCATGCTCAAAATGTCAGGGCAGTGGGTAAAATGGGAGGAACACAGATTTTGAGCCACTTCGGTGGTTCAGCAAAACAGCCCCCCCCGTTTCCCACTCATGGAGATGGCCTGCAATAGCCTGCACACTTCCAGGACACACATTTCATTCTGGCAGCATAGTAAAGGATCACTATATGAACATGCAGCCATGCTCAAAATGTCAGGGCAGTGGGTAAAATGGGAGGAACACAGATTTTGAGCCACTTAGGTGGTTCAGCAAAACAGCCCCCCTCGTTTCCCACTCATGGAGATGGCCTGCAACAGCCTGCACACTTCCAGGACACACATTTCATTCTGGCAGCATAGTAAAGGATCACTATATGAGCATGCAGCCATGCTCAAAATGTCAGGGCAGTGGGTAAAATGGGAGGAACACAGATTTTGAGCCACCAAGGTGGTTCAGCAAAACAGCCCCCCTCGTTTCCCACTCATGGAGATGGCCTGCAACAGCCTGCACACTTCCAGGACACACATTTCATTCTGGCAGCATAGTAAAGGATCACTATATGAGCATGCAGCCATGCTCAAAATGTCAGGGCAGTGGGTAAAATGGGAGGAACACAGATTTTGAGCCACCAAGGTGGTTCAGCAAAACAGCCCCCCTCGTTTCCCACTCATGGAGATGGCCTGCAACAGCCTGCACACTTCCAGGACACACATATCATTCTGGCAGCATAGTAAAGGATCACTATATGAGCATGCAGCCATGCTCAAAATGTCAGGGCAATGGGTAGACTGGGAGGAACACAGATTTTGAGCCACCAAGGTGGTTCAGTAAAACAGCCCCCCTCGTTTCCCACTCAAGGAGATGGCCTGCAACAGCCTCCACACTTCCAGGACACACATTTCATTCTGGCAGCATAGTAAAGGATCACTATATGAGCATGCAGCCATGCTCAAAATGTCAGGGCAGTGGGTAAAATGGGAGGAACACAGATTTTGAGCCACTTAGGTGGTTCAGCAAAACAGCCCCCCTCGTTTCCCACTCATGGAGATGGCCTGCAACAGCCTCCACACTTCCAGGACACACATTTCATTCTGGCAGCATAGTAAAGGATCACTATATGAGCATGCAGCCATGCTCAAAATGTCAGGGCAGTGGGTAAAATGGGAGGAACACAGATTTTGAGCCACTTAGGTGGTTCAGCAAAACAGCCCCCCTCGTTTCCCACTCATGGAGATGGCCTGCAACAGCCTGCACACTTCCAGGACACACATTTCATTCTGGCAGCATAGTAAAGGATCACTATATGAGCATGCAGCCATGCTCAAAATGTCAGGGCAGTGGGTAAAATGGGAGGAACACAGATTTTGAGCCACTTAGGTGGTTCAGCAAAACAGCCCCCCCCGTTTCCCACTCATGGAGATGGCCTGCAACAGCCTGCACACTTCCAGGACACACATTTCATTCTGGCAGCATAGTAAAGGATCACTATATGAGCATGCAGACATGCTCAAAATGTCAGGGCAGTGGGTAAAATGGGAGGAACACAGATTTTGAGCCACCAAGGTGGTTCAGTAAAACAGCCCCCCTCGCTTCCCACTCATGGAGATGGCCTGCAACAGCCTCCACACTTCCAGGACACACATTTCATTCTGGCAGCATAGTAAAGGATCACTATATGAGCATGCAGCCATGCTCAAAATGTCAGGGCAGTGGGTAAAATGGGAGGAACACAGATTTTGAGCCACTTAGGTGGTTCAGTAAAACAGCCCCCCTCGTTTCCCACTCATGGAGATGGCCTGCAACAGCCTCCACACTTCCAGGACACACATTTCATTCTGGCAGCATAGTAAAGGATCACTATATGAGCATGCAGCCATGCTCAAAATGTCAGGGCAGTGGGTAAAATGGGAGGAACACAGATTTTGAGCCACTTAGGTGGTTCAGCAAAACAGCCCCCCTCGTTCCCACTCATGGAGATGGCCTGCAACAGCCTGCACACTTCCAGGACACACATTTCATTCTGGCAGCATAGTAAAGGATCACTATATGAGCATGCAGCCATGCTCAAAATGTCAGGGCAGTGGGTAAAATGGGAGGAACACAGATTTTGAGCCACTTAGGTGGTTCAGCAAAACAGCCCCCCTCGTTTCCCACTCATGGAGATGGCCTGCAACAGCCTGCACACTTCCAGGACACACATTTCATTCTGGCAGCATAGTAAAGGATCACTATATGAGCATGCAGCCATGCTCAAAATGTCAGGGCAGTGGGTAAAATGGGAGGAACACAGATTTTGAGCCACTTCGGTGGTTCAGCAAAACAGCCCCCCTCGTTTCCCACTCATGGAGATGGCCTGCAACAGCCTGCACACTTCCAGGACACACATTTCATTCTGGCAGCATAGTAAAGGATCACTATATGAGCATGCAGCCATGCTCAAAATGTCAGGGCAGTGGGTAAAATGGGAGGAACACAGATTTTGAGCCACTTAGGTGGTTCAGCAAAACAGCCCCCCTCGTTTCCCACTCATGGAGATGGCCTGCAACAGCCTGCACACTTCCAGGACACACATTTCATTCTGGCAGCATAGTAAAGGATCACTATATGAGCATGCAGCCATGCTCAAAATGTCAGGGCAGTGGGTAAAATGGGAGGAACACAGATTTTGAGCCACCTAAGGTGGTTCAGCAAAACAGCCCCCCTCGTTTCCCACTCATGGAGATGGCCTGCAACAGCCTGCACACTTCCAGGACACACATTTCATTCTGGCAGCATAGTAAAGGATCACTATATGAGCATGCAGCCATGCTCAAAATGTCAGGGCAGTGGGTAAAATGGGAGGAACACAGATTTTGAGCCACTTAGGTGGTTCAGCAAAACAGCCCCCCTCGTTTCCCACTCATGGAGATGGCCTGCAACAGCCTGCACACTTCCAGGACACACATTTCATTCTGGCAGCATAGTAAAGGATCACTATATGAGCATGCAGCCATGCTCAAAATGTCAGGGCAGTGGGTAAAATGGGAGGAACACAGATTTTGAGCCACCTAAGGTGGTTCAGTAAAACAGCCCCCCTCGTTTCCCACTCATGGAGATGGCCTGCAACAGCCTGCACACTTCCAGGACACACATTTCATTCTGGCAGCATAGTAAAGGATCACTATATGAGCATGCAGCCATGCTCAAAATGTCAGGGCAGTGGGTAAAATGGGAGGAACACAGATTTTGAGCCACTTAGGTGGTTCAGCAAAACAGCCCCCCTCGTTTCCCACTCATGGAGATGGCATGCAACAGCCTGCACACTTCCAGGACACACATATCATTCTGGCAGCATAGTAAAGGATCACTATATGAGCATGCAGCCATGCTCAAAATGTCAGGGCAATGGGTAGACTGGGAGGAACACAGATTTTGAGCCACCAAGGTGGTTCAGTAAAACAGCCCCCCTCGTTTCCCACTCAAGGAGATGGCCTGCAACAGCCTCCACACTTCCAGGACACACATTTCATTTTGGCAGCATAGTAAAGGATCACTATATGAGCATGCAGCCATGCTCAAAATGTCAGGGCAGTGGGTAAAATGGGAGGAACACAGATTTTGAGCCACTTAGGTGGTTCAGCAAAACAGCCCCCCTCGTTTCCCACTCATGGAGATGGCCTGCAACAGCCTGCACACTTCCAGGACACACATTTCATTCTGGCAGCATAGTAAAGGATCACTTTATGAGCATGCAGCCATGCTCAAAATGTCAGGGCAGTGGGTAAAATGGGAGGAACACAGATTTTGAGCCACTTCGGTGGTTCAGCAAAACAGCCCCCCCGTTTCCCACTCATGGAGATGGCCTGCAACAGCCTGCACACTTCCAGGACACACATTTCATTCTGGCAGCATAGTAAAGGATCACTATATGAACATGCAGCCATGCTCAAAATGTCAGGGCAGTGGGTAAAATGGGAGGAACACAGATTTTGAGCCACTTAGGTGGTTCAGTAAAACAGCCCCCCTCGCTTCCCACTCATGGAGATGGCCTGCAACAGCCTGCACACTTCCAGGACACACATTTCATTCTGGCAGCATAGTAAAGGATCACTATATGAACATGCAGCCATGCTCAAAATGTCAGGGCAGTGGGTAAAATGGGAGGAACACAGATTTTGAGCCACCAAGGTGGTTCAGCAAAACAGCCCCCCTCGTTTCCCACTCATGGAGATGGCCTGCAACAGCCTGCACACTTCCAGGACACACATTTCATTCTGGCAGCATAGTAAAGGATCACTATATGAGCATGCAGCCATGCTCAAAATGTCAGGGCAGTGGGTAAAATGGGAGGAACACAGATTTTGAGCCACTTAGGTGGTTCAGCAAAACAGCCCCCCTCGTTTCCCACTCATGGAGATGGCCTGCAACAGCCTGCACACTTCCAGGACACACATTTCATTCTGGCAGCATAGTAAAGGATCACTATATGAGCATGCAGCCATGCTCAAAATGTCAGGGCAGTGGGTAAAATGGGAGGAACACAGATTTTGAGCCACCAAGGTGGTTCAGCAAAACAGCCCCCCTCGTTTCCCACTCATGGAGATGGCCTGCAACAGCCTGCACACTTCCAGGACACACATTTCATTCTGGCAGCATAGTAAAGGATCACTATATGAGCATGCAGCCATGCTCAAAATGTCAGGGCAGTGGGTAAAATGGGAGGA
Organism: Limnomonas spitsbergensis; assembly: GCA_037349105.1. Taxonomy (NCBI): domain Eukaryota; kingdom Viridiplantae; phylum Chlorophyta; class Chlorophyceae; order Chlamydomonadales; genus Limnomonas; species Limnomonas spitsbergensis. Next base: position 72,189 of record JAYJMM010000049.1, read on the forward strand.
ACACAGATTTTGAGCCACCAAGGTGGTTCAGTAAAACAGCCCCCCCCGTTTCCCACTCATGGAGATGGCCTGCAACAGCCTGCACACTTCCATGACACACATTTCATTCTGGCAGCATAGTAAAGGATCACTATATGAGCATGCAGCCATGCTCAAAATGTCAGGGCAGTGGGTAAAATGGGAGGAACACAGATTTTGAGCCACTTAGGTGGTTCAGCAAAACAGCCCCCCTCGTTTCCCACTCATGGAGATGGCATGCAACAGCCTGCACACTTCCAGGACACACATATCATTCTGGCAGCATAGTAAAGGATCACTATATGAGCATGCAGCCATGCTCAAAATGTCAGGGCAAGTGGGTAGACTGGGAGGAACACAGATTTTGAGCCACCAAGGTGGTTCAGTAAAACAGCCCCCCTCGTTTCCCACTCAAGGAGATGGCCTGCAACAGCCTCCACACTTCCAGGACACACATTTCATTTTGGCAGCATAGTAAAGGATCACTATATGAGCATGCAGCCATGCTCAAAATGTCAGGGCAGTGGGTAAAATGGGAGGAACACAGATTTTGAGCCACTTAGGTGGTTCAGCAAAACAGCCCCCCTCGTTTCCCACTCATGGAGATGGCCTGCAACAGCCTGCACACTTCCAGGACACACATTTCATTCTGGCAGCATAGTAAAGGATCACTATATGAGCATGCAGCCATGCTCAAAATGTCAGGGCAGTGGGTAAAATGGGAGGAACACAGATTTTGAGCCACTTCGGTGGTTCAGCAAAACAGCCCCCCCCGTTTCCCACTCATGGAGATGGCCTGCAACAGCCTGCACACTTCCAGGACACACATTTCATTCTGGCAGCATAGTAAAGGATCACTATATGAACATGCAGCCATGCTCAAAATGTCAGGGCAGTGGGTAAAATGGGAGGAACACAGATTTTGAGCCACTTAGGTGGTTCAGCAAAACAGCCCCCCTCGTTTCCCACTCATGGAGATGGCCTGCAACAGCCTGCACACTTCCAGGACACACATTTCATTCTGGCAGCATAGTAAAGGATCACTATATGAGCATGCAGCCATGCTCAAAATGTCAGGGCAGTGGGTAAAATGGGAGGAACACAGATTTTGAGCCACCTAAGGTGGTTCAGCAAAACAGCCCCCCTCGTTTCCCACTCATGGAGATGGCCTGCAACAGCCTGCACACTTCCAGGACACACATTTCATTCTGGCAGCATAGTAAAGGATCACTATATGAGCATGCAGCCATGCTCAAAATGTCAGGGCAGTGGGTAAAATGGGAGGAACACAGATTTTGAGCCACTCAGGTGGTTCAGCAAAACAGCCCCCCTCGTTTCCCACTCATGGAGATGGCCTGCAACAGCCTGCACACTTCCAGGACACACATATCATTCTGGCAGCATAGTAAAGGATCACTATATGAGCATGCAGCCATGCTCAAAATGTCAGGGCAAGTGGGTAGAATGGGAGGAACACAGATTTTGAGCCACCAAGGTGGTTCAGTAAAACAGCCCCCCTCGTTTCCCACTCAATGGAGATGGCCTGCAACAGCCTCCACACTTCCAGGACACACATTTCATTCTGGCAGCATAGTAAAGGATCACTATATGAGCATGCAGCCATGCTCAAAATGTCAGGGCAGTGGGTAAAATGGGAGGAACACAGATTTTGAGCCACTTAGGTGGTTCAGCAAAACAGCCCCCCTCGTTTCCCACTCATGGAGATGGCCTGCAACAGCCTCCACACTTCCAGGACACACATTTCATTCTGGCAGCATAGTAAAGGATCACTATATGAGCATGCAGCCATGCTCAAAATGTCAGGGCAGTGGGTAAAATGGGAGGAACACAGATTTTGAGCCACTTAGGTGGTTCAGCAAAACAGCCCCCCTCGTTTCCCACTCATGGAGATGGCCTGCAACAGCCTGCACACTTCCAGGACACACATTTCATTCTGGCAGCATAGTAAAGGATCACTATATGAGCATGCAGCCATGCTCAAAATGTCAGGGCAGTGGGTAAAATGGGAGGAACACAGATTTTGAGCCACTTAGGTGGTTCAGCAAAACAGCCCCCCCCCGTTTCCCACTCATGGAGATGGCCTGCAACAGCCTGCACACTTCCAGGACACACATTTCATTCTGGCAGCATAGTAAAGGATCACTATATGAGCATGCAGACATGCTCAAAATGTCAGGGCAGTGGGTAAAATGGGAGGAACACAGATTTTGAGCCACCAAGGTGGTTCAGTAAAACAGCCCCCCTCGTTTCCCACTCATGGAGATGGCCTGCAACAGCCTCCACACTTCCAGTACACACATTTCATTCTGGCAGCATAGTAAAGGATCACTATATGAGCATGCAGCCATGCTCAAAATGTCAGGGCAGTGGGTAAAATGGGAGGAACACAGATTTTGAGCCACTTAGGTGGTTCAGTAAAACAGCCCCCCTCGTTTCCCACTCATGGAGATGGCCTGCAACAGCCTGCCACACTTCCAGGACACACATTTCATTCTGGCAGCATAGTAAAGGATCACTATATGAGCATGCAGCCATGCTCAAAATGTCAGGGCAGTGGGTAAAATGGGAGGAACACAGATTTTGAGCCACTTAGGTGGTTCAGCAAAACAGCCCCCCTCGCTTCCCACTCATGGAGATGGCCTGCAACAGCCTGCACACTTCCAGGACACACATTTCATTCTGGCAGCATAGTAAAGGATCACTATATGAGCATGCAGCCATGCTCAAAATGTCAGGGCAGTGGGTAAAATGGGAGGAACACAGATTTTGAGCCACTTAGGTGGTTCAGCAAAACAGCCCCCCTCGTTTCCCACTCATGGAGATGGCCTGCAACAGCCTGCACACTTCCAGGACACACATTTCATTCTGGCAGCATAGTAAAGGATCACTATATGAGCATGCAGCCATGCTCAAAATGTCAGGGCAGTGGGTAAAATGGGAGGAACACAGATTTTGAGCCACTTAGGTGGTTCAGCAAAACAGCCCCCCTCGTTTCCCACTCATGGAGATGGCCTGCAACAGCCTGCACACTTCCAGGACACACATTTCATTCTGGCAGCATAGTAAAGGATCACTATATGAGCATGCAGCCATGCTCAAAATGTCAGGGCAGTGGGTAAAATGGGAGGAACACAGATTTTGAGCCACTTAGGTGGTTCAGCAAAACAGCCCCCCTCGTTTCCCACTCATGGAGATGGCCTGCAACAGCCTGCACACTTCCAGGACACACATTTCATTCTGGCAGCATAGTAAAGGATCACTATATGAGCATGCAGCCATGCTCAAAATGTCAGGGCAGTGGGTAAAATGGGAGGAACACAGATTTTGAGCCACCTAGGTGGTTCAGCAAAACAGCCCCCCTCGTTTCCCACTCATGGAGATGGCCTGCAACAGCCTGCACACTTCCAGGACACACATTTCATTCTGGCAGCATAGTAAAGGATCACTATATGAGCATGCAGCCATGCTCAAAATGTCAGGGCAGTGGGTAAAATGGGAGGAACACAGATTTTGAGCCACCTAAGGTGGTTCAGTAAAACAGCCCCCCTCGTTTCCCACTCATGGAGATGGCCTGCAACAGCCTGCACACTTCCAGGACACACATTTCATTCTGGCAGCATAGTAAAGGATCACTATATGAGCATGCAGCCATGCTCAAAATGTCAGGGCAGTGGGTAAAATGGGAGGAACACAGATTTTGAGCCACTTAGGTGGTTCAGCAAAACAGCCCCCCTCGTTTCCCACTCATGGAGATGGCCTGCAACAGCCTGCACACTTCCAGGACACACATATTCATTCTGGCAGCATAGTAAAGGATCACTATATGAGCATGCAGCCATGCTCAAAATGTCAGGGCAATGGGTAGACTGGGAGGAACACAGATTTTGAGCCACTAAGGTGGTTCAGCAAAACAGCCCCCCTCGTTTCCCACTCATGGAGATGGCCTGCAACAGCCTCCACACTTCCAGGACACACATTTCATTCTGGCAGCATAGTAAAGGATCACTATATGAGCATGCAGCCATGCTCAAAATGTCAGGGCAGTGGGTAAAATGGGAGGAACACAGATTTTGAGCCACTTAGGTGGTTCAGCAAAACAGCCCCCCTCGTTTCCCACTCATGGAGATGGCCTGCAACAGCCTGCACACTTCCAGGACACACATTTCATTCTGGCAGCATAGTAAAGGATCACTATATGAGCATGCAGCCATGCTCAAAATGTCAGGGCAGTGGGTAAAATGGGAGGAACACAGATTTTGAGCCACTTCGGTGGTTCAGCAAAACAGCCCCCCCCGTTTCCCACTCATGGAGATGGCCTGCAACAGCCTGCACACTTCCAGGACACACATTTCATTCTGGCAGCATAGTAAAGGATCACTATATGAGCATGCAGACATGCTCAAAATGTCAGGGCAGTGGGTAAAATGGGAGGAACACAGATTTTGAGCCACCAAGGTGGTTCAGTAAAACAGCCCCCCTCGCTTCCCACTCATGGAGATGGCCTGCAACAGCCTCCACACTTCCATTACACACATTTCATTCTGGCAGCATAGTAAAGGATCACTATATGAGCATGCAGCCATGCTCAAAATGTCAGGGCAGTGGGTAAAATGGGAGGAACACAGATTTTGAGCCACTTAGGTGGTTCAGTAAAACAGCCCCCCTCGTTTCCCACTCATGGAGATGGCCTGCAACAGCCTGCACACTTCCAGGACACACATTTCATTCTGGCAGCATAGTAAAGGATCACTATATGAGCATGCAGCCATGCTCAAAATGTCAGGGCAGTGGGTAAAATGGGAGGAACACAGATTTTGAGCCACTTAGGTGGTTCAGCAAAACAGCCCCCCTCGCTCCCACTCATGGAGATGGCCTGCAACAGCCTGCACACTTCCAGGACACACATTTCATTCTGGCAGCATAGTAAAGGATCACTATATGAGCATGCAGCCATGCTCAAAATGTCAGGGCAGTGGGTAAAATGGGAGGAACACAGATTTTGAGCCACTTAGGTGGTTCAGCAAAACAGCCCCCCTCGTTTCCCACTCATGGAGATGGCCTGCAACAGCCTGCACACTTCCAGGACACACATTTCATTCTGGCAGCATAGTAAAGGATCACTTTATGAGCATGCAGCCATGCTCAAAATGTCAGGGCAGTGGGTAAAATGGGAGGAACACAGATTTTGAGCCACTTCGGTGGTTCAGCAAAACAGCCCCCCCCGTTTCCCACTCATGGAGATGGCCTGCAACAGCCTGCACACTTCCAGGACACACATTTCATTCTGGCAGCATAGTAAAGGATCACTATATGAACATGCAGCCATGCTCAAAATGTCAGGGCAGTGGGTAAAATGGGAGGAACACAGATTTTGAGCCACTTAGGTGGTTCAGCAAAACAGCCCCCCTCGTTTCCCACTCATGGAGATGGCCTGCAACAGCCTGCACACTTCCAGGACACACATTTCATTCTGGCAGCATAGTAAAGGATCACTATATGAGCATGCAGCCATGCTCAAAATGTCAGGGCAGTGGGTAAAATGGGAGGAACACAGATTTTGAGCCACCAAGGTGGTTCAGCAAAACAGCCCCCCTCGTTTCCCACTCATGGAGATGGCCTGCAACAGCCTGCACACTTCCAGGACACACATTTCATTCTGGCAGCATAGTAAAGGATCACTATATGAGCATGCAGCCATGCTCAAAATGTCAGGGCAGTGGGTAAAATGGGAGGAACACAGATTTTGAGCCACCAAGGTGGTTCAGTAAAACAGCCCCCCTCGTTTCCCACTCATGGAGATGGCCTGCAACAGCCTGCACACTTCCATTACACACATTTCATTCTGGCAGCATAGTAAAGGATCACTATATGAGCATGCAGCCATGCTCAAAATGTCAGGGCAGTGGGTAAAATGGGAGGAACACAGATTTTGAGCCACTTAGGTGGTTCAGCAAAACAGCCCCCCTCGTTTCCCACTCATGGAGATGGCATGCAACAGCCTGCACACTTCCAGGACACACATATCATTCTGGCAGCATAGTAAAGGATCACTATATGAGCATGCAGCCATGCTCAAAATGTCAGGGCAATGGGTAGACTGGGAGGAACACAGATTTTGAGCCACCAAGGTGGTTCAGTAAAACAGCCCCCCTCGTTTCCCACTCAAGGAGATGGCCTGCAACAGCCTCCACACTTCCAGGACACACATTTCATTTTGGCAGCATAGTAAAGGATCACTATATGAGCATGCAGCCATGCTCAAAATGTCAGGGCAGTGGGTAAAATGGGAGGAACACAGATTTTGAGCCACTTAGGTGGTTCAGCAAAACAGCCCCCCTCGTTTCCCACTCATGGAGATGGCCTGCAACAGCCTCCACACTTCCAGGACACACATTTCATTCTGGCAGCATAGTAAAGGATCACTATATGAGCATGCAGCCATGCTCAAAATGTCAGGGCAGTGGGTAAAATGGGAGGAACACAGATTTTGAGCCACTTAGGTGGTTCAGCAAAACAGCCCCCCTCGTTTCCCACTCATGGAGATGGCCTGCAACAGCCTGCACACTTCCAGGACACACATTTCATTCTGGCAGCATAGTAAAGGATCACTATATGAGCATGCAGCCATGCTCAAAATGTCAGGGCAGTGGGTAAAATGGGAGGAACACAGATTTTGAGCCACTTCGGTGGTTCAGCAAAACAGCCCCCCCCGTTTCCCACTCATGGAGATGGCCTGCAACAGCCTGCACACTTCCAGGACACACATATCATTCTGGCAGCATAGTAAAGGATCACTATATGAGCATGCAGCCATGCTCAAAATGTCAGGGCAGTGGGTAAAATGGGAGGAACACAGATTTTGAGCCACCAAGGTGGTTCAGTAAAACAGCCCCCCTCGCTTCCCACTCATGGAGATGGCCTGCAACAGCCTCCACACTTCCATTACACACATTTCATTCTGGCAGCATAGTAAAGGATCACTATATGAGCATGCAGCCATGCTCAAAATGTCAGGGCAGTGGGTAAAATGGGAGGAACACAGATTTTGAGCCACTTAGGTGGTTCAGTAAAACAGCCCCCCTCGTTTCCCACTCATGGAGATGGCCTGCAACAGCCTGCACACTTCCAGGACACACATTTCATTCTGGCAGCATAGTAAAGGATCACTATATGAGCATGCAGCCATGCTCAAAATGTCAGGGCAGTGGGTAAAATGGGAGGAACACAGATTTTGAGCCACTTAGGTGGTTCAGCAAAACAGCCCCCCTCGCTCCCACTCATGGAGATGGCCTGCAACAGCCTGCACACTTCCAGGACACACATTTCATTCTGGCAGCATAGTAAAGGATCACTATATGAGCATGCAGCCATGCTCAAAATGTCAGGGCAGTGGGTAAAATGGGAGGAACACAGATTTTGAGCCACTTAGGTGGTTCAGCAAAACAGCCCCCCTCGTTTCCCACTCATGGAGATGGCCTGCAACAGCCTGCACACTTCCAGGACACACATTTCATTCTGGCAGCATAGTAAAGGATCACTTTATGAGCATGCAGCCATGCTCAAAATGTCAGGGCAGTGGGTAAAATGGGAGGAACACAGATTTTGAGCCACTTCGGTGGTTCAGCAAAACAGCCCCCCCCGTTTCCCACTCATGGAGATGGCCTGCAACAGCCTGCACACTTCCAGGACACACATTTCATTCTGGCAGCATAGTAAAGGATCACTATATGAACATGCAGCCATGCTCAAAATGTCAGGGCAGTGGGTAAAATGGGAGGAACACAGATTTTGAGCCACTTAGGTGGTTCAGCAAAACAGCCCCCCTCGTTTCCCACTCATGGAGATGGCCTGCAACAGCCTGCACACTTCCAGGACACACATTTCATTCTGGCAGCATAGTAAAGGATCACTATATGAGCATGCAGCCATGCTCAAAATGTCAGGGCAGTGGGTAAAATGGGAGGAACACAGATTTTGAGCCACCAAGGTGGTTCAGCAAAACAGCCCCCCTCGTTTCCCACTCATGGAGATGGCCTGCAACAGCCTGCACACTTCCAGGACACACATTTCATTCTGGCAGCATAGTAAAGGATCACTATATGAGCATGCAGCCATGCTCAAAATGTCAGGGCAGTGGGTAAAATGGGAGGAACACAGATTTTGAGCCACCAAGGTGGTTCAGTAAAACAGCCCCCCTCGTTTCCCACTCATGGAGATGGCCTGCAACAGCCTGCACACTTCCATTACACACATTTCATTCTGGCAGCATAGTAAAGGATCACTATATGAGCATGCAGCCATGCTCAAAATGTCAGGGCAGTGGGTAAAATGGGAGGAACACAGATTTTGAGCCACTTAGGTGGTTCAGCAAAACAGCCCCCCTCGTTTCCCACTCATGGAGATGGCATGCAACAGCCTGCACACTTCCAGGACACACATATCATTCTGGCAGCATAGTAAAGGATCACTATATGAGCATGCAGCCATGCTCAAAATGTCAGGGCAATGGGTAGACTGGGAGGAACACAGATTTTGAGCCACCAAGGTGGTTCAGTAAAACAGCCCCCCTCGTTTCCCACTCAAGGAGATGGCCTGCAACAGCCTTCACACTTCCAGGACACACATTTCATTTTGGCAGCATAGTAAAGGATCACTATATGAGCATGCAGCCATGCTCAAAATGTCAGGGCAGTGGGTAAAATGGGAGGAACACAGATTTTGAGCCACTTAGGTGGTTCAGCAAAACAGCCCCCCTCGTTTCCCACTCATGGAGATGGCCTGCAACAGCCTCCACACTTCCAGGACACACATTTCATTCTGGCAGCATAGTAAAGGATCACTATATGAGCATGCAGCCATGCTCAAAATGTCAGGGCAGTGGGTAAAATGGGAGGAACACAGATTTTGAGCCACTTAGGTGGTTCAGCAAAACAGCCCCCCTCGTTTCCCACTCATGGAGATGGCCTGCAACAGCCTGCACACTTCCAGGACACACATTTCATTCTGGCAGCATAGTAAAGGATCACTATATGAGCATGCAGCCATGCTCAAAATGTCAGGGCAGTGGGTAAAATGGGAGGAACACAGATTTTGAGCCACTTCGGTGGTTCAGCAAAACAGCCCCCCCCGTTTCCCACTCATGGAGATGGCCTGCAACAGCCTGCACACTTCCAGGACACACATATCATTCTGGCAGCATAGTAAAGGATCACTATATGAGCATGCAGACATGCTCAAAATGTCAGGGCAGTGGGTAAAATGGGAGGAACACAGATTTTGAGCCACCAAGGTGGTTCAGTAAAACAGCCCCCCTCGCTTCCCACTCATGGAGATGGCCTGCAACAGCCTCCACACTTCCATTACACACATATCATTCTGGCAGCATAGTAAAGGATCACTATATGAGCATGCAGCCATGCTCAAAATGTCAGGGCAGTGGGTAAAATGGGAGGAACACAGATTTTGAGCCACTTAGGTGGTTCAGTAAAACAGCCCCCCTCGTTTCCCACTCATGGAGATGGCCTGCAACAGCCTGCACACTTCCAGGACACACATTTCATTCTGGCAGCATAGTAAAGGATCACTATATGAGCATGCAGCCATGCTCAAAATGTCAGGGCAGTGGGTAAAATGGGAGGAACACAGATTTTGAGCCACTTAGGTGGTTCAGCAAAACAGCCCCCCTCGCTCCCACTCATGGAGATGGCCTGCAACAGCCTGCACACTTCCAGGACACACATTTCATTCTGGCAGCATAGTAAAGGATCACTATATGAGCATGCAGCCATGCTCAAAATGTCAGGGCAGTGGGTAAAATGGGAGGAACACAGATTTTGAGCCACTTAGGTGGTTCAGCAAAACAGCCCCCCTCGTTTCCCACTCATGGAGATGGCCTGCAACAGCCTGCACACTTCCAGGACACACATTTCATTCTGGCAGCATAGTAAAGGATCACTATATGAACATGCAGCCATGCTCAAAATGTCAGGGCAGTGGGTAAAATGGGAGGAACACAGATTTTGAGCCACTTAGGTGGTTCAGCAAAACAGCCCCCCTCGTTTCCCACTCATGGAGATGGCCTGCAACAGCCTGCACACTTCCAGGACACACATTTCATTCTGGCAGCATAGTAAAGGATCACTATATGAGCATGCAGCCATGCTCAAAATGTCAGGGCAGTGGGTAAAATGGGAGGAACACAGATTTTGAGCCACCAAGGTGGTTCAGCAAAACAGCCCCCCTCGTTTCCCACTCATGGAGATGGCCTGCAACAGCCTGCACACTTCCAGGACACACATTTCATTCTGGCAGCATAGTAAAGGATCACTATATGAGCATGCAGCCATGCTCAAAATGTCAGGGCAGTGGGTAAAATGGGAGGAACACAGATTTTGAGCCACTTAGGTGGTTCAGTAAAACAGCCCCCCTCGTTTCCCACTCAAGGAGATGGCCTGCAACAGCCTCCACACTTCCAGGACACACATTTCATTTTGGCAGCATAGTAAAGGATCACTATATGAGCATGCAGCCATGCTCAAAATGTCAGGGCAGTGGGTAAAATGGGAGGAACACAGATTTTGAGCCACTTAGGTGGTTCAGCAAAACAGCCCCCCTCGTTTCCCACTCATGGAGATGGCCTGCAACAGCCTCCACACTTCCAGGACACACATTTCATTCTGGCAGCATAGTAAAGGATCACTATATGAGCATGCAGCCATGCTCAAAATGTCAGGGCAGTGGGTAAAATGGGAGGAACACAGATTTTGAGCCACTTAGGTGGTTCAGCAAAACAGCCCCCCTCGTTTCCCACTCATGGAGATGGCCTGCAACAGCCTGCACACTTCCAGGACACACATTTCATTCTGGCAGCATAGTAAAGGATCACTATATGAGCATGCAGCCATGCTCAAAATGTCAGGGCAGTGGGTAAATGGGAGGAACACAGATTTTGAGCCACTTCGGTGGTTCAGCAAAACAGCCCCCCCCGTTTCCCACTCATGGAGATGGCCTGCAACAGCCTGCACACTTCCAGGACACACATTTCATTCTGGCAGCATAGTAAAGGATCACTATATGAGCATGCAGACATGCTCAAAATGTCAGGGCAGTGGGTAAAATGGGAGGAACACAGATTTTGAGCCACCAAGGTGGTTCAGTAAAACAGCCCCCCTCGCTTCCCACTCATGGAGATGGCCTGCAACAGCCTCCACACTTCCATTACACACATTTCATTCTGGCAGCATAGTAAAGGATCACTATATGAGCATGCAGCCATGCTCAAAATGTCAGGGCAGTGGGTAAAATGGGAGGAACACAGATTTTGAGCCACTTAGGTGGTTCAGTAAAACAGCCCCCCTCGTTTCCCACTCATGGAGATGGCCTGCAACAGCCTGCACACTTCCAGGACACACATTTCATTCTGGCAGCATAGTAAAGGATCACTATATGAGCATGCAGCCATGCTCAAAATGTCAGGGCAGTGGGTAAAATGGGAGGAACACAGATTTTGAGCCACTTAGGTGGTTCAGCAAAACAGCCCCCCTCGTTTCCCACTCATGGAGATGGCCTGCAACAGCCTGCACACTTCCAGGACACACATTTCATTCTGGCAGCATAGTAAAGGATCACTTTATGAGCATGCAGCCATGCTCAAAATGTCAGGGCAGTGGGTAAAATGGGAGGAACACAGATTTTGAGCCACTTCGGTGGTTCAGCAAAACAGCCCCCCCCCGTTTCCCACTCATGGAGATGGCCTGCAACAGCCTGCACACTTCCAGGACACACATTTCATTCTGGCAGCATAGTAAAGGATCACTATATGAACATGCAGCCATGCTCAAAATGTCAGGGCAGTGGGTAAAATGGGAGGAACACAGATTTTGAGCCACTTAGGTGGTTCAGCAAAACAGCCCCCCTCGTTTCCCACTCATGGAGATGGCCTGCAACAGCCTGCACACTTCCAGGACACACATTTCATTCTGGCAGCATAGTAAAGGATCACTATATGAGCATGCAGCCATGCTCAAAATGTCAGGGCAGTGGGTAAAATGGGAGGAACACAGATTTTGAGCCACCAAGGTGGTTCAGCAAAACAGCCCCCCTCGTTTCCCACTCATGGAGATGGCCTGCAACAGCCTGCACACTTCCAGGACACACATTTCATTCTGGCAGCATAGTAAAGGATCACTATATGAGCATGCAGCCATGCTCAAAATGTCAGGGCAGTGGGTAAAATGGGAGGAACACAGATTTTGAGCCACCAAGGTGGTTCAGTAAAACAGCCCCCCTCGTTTCCCACTCATGGAGATGGCCTGCAACAGCCTGCACACTTCCATTACACACATTTCATTCTGGCAGCATAGTAAAGGATCACTATATGAGCATGCAGCCATGCTCAAAATGTCAGGGCAGTGGGTAAAATGGGAGGAACACAGATTTTGAGCCACTTAGGTGGTTCAGCAAAACAGCCCCCCTCGTTTCCCACTCATGGAGATGGCATGCAACAGCCTGCACACTTCCAGGACACACATATCATTCTGGCAGCATAGTAAAGGATCACTATATGAGCATGCAGCCATGCTCAAAATGTCAGGGCAATGGGTAGACTGGGAGGAACACAGATTTTGAGCCACCAAGGTGGTTCAGTAAAACAGCCCCCCTCGTTTCCCACTCAAGGAGATGGCCTGCAACAGCCTCCACACTTCCAGGACACACATTTCATTTTGGCAGCATAGTAAAGGATCACTATATGAGCATGCAGCCATGCTCAAAATGTCAGGGCAGTGGGTAAAATGGGAGGAACACAGATTTTGAGCCACTTAGGTGGTTCAGCAAAACAGCCCCCCTCGTTTCCCACTCATGGAGATGGCCTGCAACAGCCTCCACACTTCCAGGACACACATTTCATTCTGGCAGCATAGTAAAGGATCACTATATGAGCATGCAGCCATGCTCAAAATGTCAGGGCAGTGGGTAAAATGGGAGGAACACAGATTTTGAGCCACTTAGGTGGTTCAGCAAAACAGCCCCCCTCGTTTCCCACTCATGGAGATGGCCTGCAACAGCCTGCACACTTCCAGGACACACATTTCATTCTGGCAGCATAGTAAAGGATCACTATATGAGCATGCAGCCATGCTCAAAATGTCAGGGCAGTGGGTAAAATGGGAGGAACACAGATTTTGAGCCACTTCGGTGGTTCAGCAAAACAGCCCCCCCCGTTTCCCACTCATGGAGATGGCCTGCAACAGCCTGCACACTTCCAGGACACACATTTCATTCTGGCAGCATAGTAAAGGATCACTATATGAGCATGCAGCCATGCTCAAAATGTCAGGGCAGTGGGTAAAATGGGAGGAACACAGATTTTGAGCCACCAAGGTGGTTCAGTAAAACAGCCCCCCTCGCTTCCCACTCATGGAGATGGCCTGCAACAGCCTCCACACTTCCATTACACACATTTCATTCTGGCAGCATAGTAAAGGATCACTATATGAGCATGCAGCCATGCTCAAAATGTCAGGGCAGTGGGTAAAATGGGAGGAACACAGATTTTGAGCCACTTAGGTGGTTCAGTAAAACAGCCCCCCTCGTTTCCCACTCATGGAGATGGCCTGCAACAGCCTGCACACTTCCAGGACACACATTTCATTCTGGCAGCATAGTAAAGGATCACTATATGAGCATGCAGCCATGCTCAAAATGTCAGGGCAGTGGGTAAAATGGGAGGAACACAGATTTTGAGCCACTTAGGTGGTTCAGCAAAACAGCCCCCCTCGCTCCCACTCATGGAGATGGCCTGCAACAGCCTGCACACTTCCAGGACACACATTTCATTCTGGCAGCATAGTAAAGGATCACTATATGAGCATGCAGCCATGCTCAAAATGTCAGGGCAGTGGGTAAAATGGGAGGAACACAGATTTTGAGCCACTTAGGTGGTTCAGCAAAACAGCCCCCCTCGTTTCCCACTCATGGAGATGGCCTGCAACAGCCTGCACACTTCCAGGACACACATTTCATTCTGGCAGCATAGTAAAGGATCACTTTATGAGCATGCAGCCATGCTCAAAATGTCAGGGCAGTGGGTAAAATGGGAGGAACACAGATTTTGAGCCACTTCGGTGGTTCAGCAAAACAGCCCCCCCCGTTTCCCACTCATGGAGATGGCCTGCAACAGCCTGCACACTTCCAGGACACACATTTCATTCTGGCAGCATAGTAAAGGATCACTATATGAACATGCAGCCATGCTCAAAATGTCAGGGCAGTGGGTAAAATGGGAGGAACACAGATTTTGAGCCACTTAGGTGGTTCAGCAAAAAAGCCCCCCTCGTTTCCCACTCATGGAGATGGCCTGCAACAGCCTGCACACTTCCAGGACACACATTTCATTCTGGCAGCATAGTAAAGGATCACTATATGAGCATGCAGCCATGCTCAAAATGTCAGGGCAGTGGGTAAAATGGGAGGAACACAGATTTTGAGCCACCAAGGTGGTTCAGCAAAACAGCCCCCCTCGTTTCCCACTCATGGAGATGGCCTGCAACAGCCTGCACACTTCCAGGACACACATTTCATTCTGGCAGCATAGTAAAGGATCACTATATGAGCATGCAGCCATGCTCAAAATGTCAGGGCAGTGGGTAAAATGGGAGGAACACAGATTTTGAGCCACCAAGGTGGTTCAGTAAAACAGCCCCCCTCGTTTCCCACTCATGGAGATGGCCTGCAACAGCCTGCACACTTCCATTACACACATTTCATTCTGGCAGCATAGTAAAGGATCACTATATGAGCATGCAGCCATGCTCAAAATGTCAGGGCAGTGGGTAAAATGGGAGGAACACAGATTTTGAGCCACCAAGGTGGTTCAGTAAAACAGCCCCCCTCGCTTCCCACTCATGGAGATGGCCTGCAACAGCCTGCACACTTCCAATACACACATTTCATTCTGGCAGCATAGTAAAGGATCACTATATGAACATGCAGCCATGCTCAAAATGTCAGGGCAGTGGGTAAAATGGGAGGAACACAGATTTTGAGCCACTTCGGTGGTTCAGCAAAACAGCCCCCCTCGCTTCCCACTCATGGAGATGGCTCTGCTTATCAACCACGCTGTCACACCTGAAAGTGTATGGCTGGCAAGTGAGCCATGCCTTGCCCGCTTGGGCTACCTTGGGCACACACTTGCGCCCCCCCTTGGACCCAACAGTCGTCGGCTTCTGAATGGCTGATTTCCGCTTTTGCCTCTGACGCTTTAGCGTGTCCTTCCTGGTCGCTGCGCGCTTGCGATGGATGGCATACATGGACTTTTCTCCGTGCTTCATTTATCTAAAAGGATGTATGACCCGGTTTAAAGGCAGGTAAGCCTCAATAGGCCCGTCATTCCACTAAAAGGAAAGTGTGGACACTAAAATGACCAGCGTTAACCGGTAAACAGTAACTTTAGAGAACGTCTCAGCTCTGTTTGGCCACTACATCTCCTCTTAAACGAACTGTTTATGCGCCTTCTGTGGCGAGGCATACAGGGACAGCGACGATTCCTCTGCTTGGTCATACCCGAGACCAAAAAGAGAAATGGTGCATGCGTGCGTAGGTTGCGCTAAGCTTTACATATTAAAAAAGTATCAAAACAATATAATTAGGAGGTCGTGGAGACGATAATTCAGGTTGGAGCCGGATCAGAGCGGGGATGGTGTGACGTTCACGTGGAAGGGCAAGGTGAGAGGGTGGCAACACCTACCAGTGACAGGCTGAAGGTGCCAGTTATGTTTTGAAGGTTAGGCAAACATATGGTTGGAGGCGAGGCAGATGTTGAAGTGGCGGTGTGCATGGGAAGGAGCAAGGGAGAATTCATGCATGAGAGCGGACATGGGGAGGGGGCACCAGGTACGAACATTCGGGCTCATGTATCATGCAGGTACATCATGGCCTTGTAATCCAGCTGAATCTTGGTTTCAAATTGGTGCTTGATTTGGGAAGCATTTCAGAAGACCCAGGAAGAGAACAAACAAACCGTGTGGTTGTGGAGCCTAAGCCCTTCAGACATGAAGAGATAATAGTGTGCACCTGCAAATCCGCATGAATGCGCAAGGGGGAGCGTTGAGCAGCCGACAAAAACAAACTGTAGGGCTCCCGTCATGCTGCAGGACTGCTGGGCTTAGCTGGAACCTGAAGCATGAGCACCTCTAGGGCTCCCGTCATGCTGCAGGATTGTTGGGCTTAGCTGGAACCTGAAGCATGAGCACCTTTAGGGCTACCGTGTTGTTTCAAGATTGCTGGGCTTAGCTGGAACCTGAAGCATGAGCACCTGTAGGGCTACCGTCATGTGACCCCCCAATTCAATGACACTAAACTTCTGGGCCCTGATCAAAAAGGCTTGGCTGCATGTGTTGGTGTATTACATGATGCCCATGCAGTGCAACTGCCTTAGAGCTGCCTTAGAGCTAGAGGCTTTCAACTTAGAAGAAGAGGAGGGGTGAAGACTCGAATGTATGTTGCATGTTGGCAGCAGCATGGGAGCAGGGAAGGTGCATGGCGTCCTTGTAACTTCGCTGCCCACCCATCAAAGACCGTCGTTAATGTGCCGACCATACTCACAATACACACATTTCACCACCACAGCCCGCCTTCCTTGCCATAAATAACCCTTTCTAGTAGCTTTGTTTCACTGTCAACGTATCAATATGCAGACACATACCACCCCGTTGTGCCTTCCATCGCCGATTGTGGCAAATACAATTGCCGTCTCCCGGTTTACAGACCGCCCGGGTCTTTTCCTCGTTGCGAATCAAGCTTATCGGAACATTTTAGCCCCTCACGGGTTCTCGATTAAGGATTTGAGACGCTCGATTCGGTCGATCCGTCCGAGTCATGTACTACGCTGCACGGATGTTGCGAACCTGAAGAAGCTCGTTCGAATCAGAGCCATCCGCAATAGACACGGCGCTGCTATCATGATTTCTGTACAGGGCATTCAAGCCACGATTCGGCAGTCGTCCAAGCTGACATCTGACGATAAAGAAGTCCTGTGTGAAGCCCTAGGCGAATTGGCACCTCCGCCTTCATACGGGTCCATGATCATCAGGTGAGACTAGCCAGTTCAGACTAGCCTGTATTCTAAACCTGTTTATTCTGTAGCTTCCTCATGTACCTATCATGCGTGCCCTGACCACCATACCTTGTATGCTCCATTCAGCCAAATGCAAGCAGCAGCGGGCTCGAGCAAGCGCATGCGGCCGACCACCATGCGGCCACCCAGCGATGAGTTGAAGCTGCCAAACACAATCCCTCCAATGCCTGTCAAGGAGAGCAGTGATGAGGAGATCAGTGATGAGGAAGACAATGGGTAAGTGATAAGCAGTACTAGACTGGATTGTGTAGTTGCTCAGCCAAAGTGTTTTAGCCCAGATAGAGCTTGAATTTTTTCGCTTCCTGTCACATGATGAATGCCGGTCCGTGCACCCCTAATTAGATTAGGTAAGGACAACATACTTCCACCTCCCATCTGACCTTGAATCTTTTATTCAGAAAATTGCAAGCAACGGGCGCGAGGAAGCGCATGCGGCCCGCCAACGCTCATCCACCCAGCTTTGAGTTTGAGCTTTCCAACATCCCTCCTCCGATGCCTGCCAAGGAGAGCAATGATGAGGAGAACAGTGATAGTATTGACAATGGGTAAGTGATAATCATGACTAGGCTGGATTTCTGTACTTGCCCAAGCAGCATGATTGTTTTTTCCTGAGTCCATGTAGTGATCAATGTCCCCGGTCCGACCTCCGTTAGGTTGAATTTGGGACGCACTCCAAGCAAACACGTCATGCATGATGATGAGGAGCTTGAGGATGAGGATGTTGCCACACCTGGACTACACCCTCAACCATCACATACACCTTATCCTGCTGGGTAGGTTGATCAAAATATTTGTACAAACGTATTTCGCCCAAGCTCAAGCGTATGCCATGCAGAACCCTGTCCCCCAATCCTCTTTTAAGCGTATGCCCTGCACAACCCTGGCCCACAAACCTCTTTTAAGCGTATGCCCTGCAGAACCCTGCCCCACAAACCTCTTGTAAGCTTATGCCCTGGACCCTTTTCCTGCACCCTCATATAGGTTGGACAACGTACTTCCAGCAACCATCTATATTGACCTCTTCTCTTCCGATGAGGGAGAGCCAAACTATGTTGACACCGGCGGCTACACCGGTATCAACATGCCTATTTCTGGAAATGTACCTCCACGTCATGTCTGGTACGTAATTGAAGCTGTGTAATTTATAATAAATCTCAATTTTAATCTGCATACCCTCAGCCACAGTCCCTTGTATGTGACAAATGAGCAGCATCTTCCCACATTCACCCTTGATTACATGTGAATGAAGGATACCATGCAGGTGCACATGCTTGGCTCCACCCTCACATGTTGCCTTGTGGGCCAAAACAGTTGCCTTCCCCTCATGGCTCTCTTTCACCTGCAGTTTGGGCAATGTGACACCCTCGTCCAGTGATGACAGCAGTGAGCCAGACACTTCTGATCCAGAGACATCAGATCATCCCGATGATATCAAGGTAGCATCCCATCGAGAACGTGGGGACAGCCAAGACAGAAGGTCAGTCCACATGACATTTTAGGATGTGTTCATGCCGTAGGGTCCAAATGAAGGGATTGTAGGAATCATGTGCTCATGTAGCTTTAGGTCCTCCCCCCCAATCAACACCCCCTTTCTCCCTCCCCGGCCTCCCACCCCTGCCTCTCACATGAGACCTGTCCCCCGTACTTCCCCCATGCCTCTCTAATGTTACTTGTCCATCCCATCCATGTCATGCAGTTTTTCTGTTGGGGACATGCCAGTGAACATGCCTCAAGTGGAGCTAACCTCGAAACAACATGCCATGAAGTACGGACTCAAGGGACACCAAGAGACTGCTAAGCTAACTTGTGAGATTGCCGAGTACGTTGAGTGGAACAACACTGCCATCCAGCTAGACCGTCCATGCGTGGCCCTCCAAACCACGACACTCGGCAAACATGAAGACCATCTGAGAGGTGACATACAATCATATCCATATCCCATACTCTTAGGCCATGCTTGTATGAGAGTTAGTGTAAGGCCATGTGTGTAAGATGGTTACTGTCGGGCCATGCTCGTACAAAGGTTTTTTGTCATTGTTTTATGCTCCCATGCCATGCTTCTATGAGGGTTTCATCTCTTGAATGACTGACCTTTTGGATGGCCTCCCCCCCCACACCTATCAGGTTATCTGGGCTTCATCGCCAACGTGCAAGACGTCAACCCCGAGACCTTGTCCTTGAATGTCTACAAGGACAAAGCGACATTCTTAGCCTTCATAGCCTACTTGAAGGCGCGGTCAGTTGGCCGGGACCACGTGGTTAAGCATGCATCCATATGCAGGCGTGTTTGCCAGTTCTTGTACCGGGGAACAGGCGATCTGCAGATGGGGGTCATGGACACCTGGTTAACCAATCTGCAGCGGCAGTTACTAGCCTCAATGCCCAAAACCCCGGTCAGTGAGATGCCCTATGGACCCGAGGTGTACCAGCACATCGACCATCTAGTGTCGCGTGCACGGCGGGCAATTGCATGGGATTCACAGCTGGATGATCTGACAAAGGTGGAGACAGCGTTCACAGTGCAGACAGCCCTCTTGGCCATGCTCATCACAGGATCACAAATCCCTCCGTGCCGGTGAGTGCATGATGGTCAGTGCTAAGGGTTTGATGGGTTTATAAATGCGGTGAACGTATGATTGCAGAATCAAAAAGTATGATGATGAAGCCCGATTCCCACCTTGAAGCCTAATTCCCACCGTGCCCAAGCCTAGGAAGCCTGATTCCCACCCTGAAGTCTGATTCCTACCATGAAACATGATTCCCACCATGCTCATGAAGGTTGCATGTGCTGAAGACCCTTCAACACCCGAGGTTTGTTGGCAAGGGACCGTGTCCTGACCCAGACTGCTTACAGCCCACGAAATGCCTGGGGAACCATTTCGAGGTGGTCAAGCTGGATGCAACATTGGAGGAGGGACCAAAGCGAAAAATCATATACCGAGCCATTCACCACAAGGTAGGAACCCTGATTTATAAGACCAGCAATTTGTTAATTGCAGTGAAAGTAGATTCCCAGTCCGTGCATTTGAATTTCTCCCTCATTATTAGTGTGTATGCCCTCCTTTACCCCCTCCCAGTCCATGAAGCTGTTTGGGCCCAAAGCATTAATGCCCTTGCCCCCCCTTGCCTCATCCCAATCCAGGCCGCTGTTTTTCTACATAACAATAAGTGTTTGTGGGCCCTCCTTTACCCCCTCCCAGTCCATGCAGCTGTTTGGGCCCAAACCATTAGTGCCCATGCCCCTCCTTGCCTCATCCCAGTCCAGGCAGTTGAATATCTCCCTTAGGATTAGTGAGCAGACAGATGAATAATATTGTGATGGGCAAAATAATATATGCAAGAGAACAGTAGGCAGCAGGCATAAATGATACAGTGAACAAACATATTTTTTGTGTACTTAAGTTGCCCTCGTTTCTTTGCTTACAGAACGACAGGCGAGGGTTTCAGCCAACCGAGCTCACACTACCGACAGGTAAGATTATTGCATTATTGTGCTGACCAAACTGCATGTGGTAAGCCTTTGGATCTTGCTGTCATAGTTTTTTGATGTAGCTGAATTGTGGCTGAGACAAGAAAAACATGTGAATCAATGATGCATCCCCTTCAACCCCTTCAACTGTTGAATATGTTGGCAATTATAATTCCCCTACCCTTATCACTGCCCTAAAGCCATAATGTCACCGTATTATATCCTAACTGGAATTTTGCTTGCCACACAGGGCCGCTTACAGAACTGCTCATGTTTCACATCAAGAAAGGCCACAAGCGCCTTGCGGTGTCATCCGAGACTTCTTTGTTTGTGTCACGAAAGGGCGTGGCCTTGAAAGACACAACATTTGTGAACTACTGGCGAATTCACATCCTGCGCAATGCCACCTTCCCATATTTTCCACCATCATGGGCTCGTCGCTTGTTCGTGCAGTCCTACACTGCAGCGGTTGGCCAGGATCCTGAGATGTGGGATGGATGCGCTGTGGTGAGTCATGCTGGGAGGGAAATCGAATTTTGGACAAAACATACATTGATAATTCCTTTTCCTTGGCACTTGTCCCGGAGTTGGATACTAGGATGTATGTGGTTATGAGAAGCTTGCATGACAGTTTGTTTAGCATGGCGGTGATATCTGACGTGACACCTCATGCACTGTGCAGGCTATGGGATCTAGCACCAAGACCTGGTGGAATCACTACGGTGCTCCCACAATGCGAAGACGTATCTCGCAGGCTGCCGTCGATAATCATGGGACATTCCAGACATTCATGGCCATGGCGAGCCATGACGAGCAATTTCAGGACATTTAGAGACCTAGTCACTTCATACGCACGAGCGCCCATTGAGCATGAATGCGTAGCTTTATAGTGTCGTGCAGCCTGTAGGGGGGGTGACAGGGTCCATGCGCTTGCTGAAATATATGCGCGGCTACCATCCAATGAGCGGTGATTGGTTTATTGAGGCTAAGCGGTCTTTCGAGCTGATTAAGCTGGTCCCATCTTCCAGTCTAGCTGATTCGACTGGTCACAGGTACATAACAGTTAGGGAATGACATGAACTGCATGCGCTTGCTTAAATTGATGCGCATCTACCATCCAACGAGCGGTGATTGGTTTATTGAGGCTAAGCGGTCTTTTGAGCTGATTAAGCTGCTCCCATCTTCCAGTCTAGCTGACTAGACTTGACACAGTCACAGAACAGTTAGGGAATGACAAGAACTGCATGCCCTTGCATAAATTGATGCGCATCTACCATCCAGCGAGCGGTGATTGGTTTATTGAGGCTAAGCGGTCTTTCGAGCTGATTAAGCTGCTCCCATCTTACAGTCTAGTTGACTAGACTTGACACAGTCACAGAACATTTAGGGAATGACATGAACTGCATGCGCTTGCTGAAATATATGCGCGGCTACCATCCAATGAGCGGTGATTGGTTTATTGAGGCTAAGCGGTCTTTCGAGCTGACTAAGTTGCTCCCATCTTCCAGTCTAGCTGATTCGATTGGACACAGTTACATAACAGTTAGGGAATGACATGAACTGCATGCGCTTGCTTAAATTGATGCGCAGCTACCATCCAGCGAGCGGTGATTGGTTTATTGAGGCTAAGCGGTCTTTCGAGCTGATTAAGCTGGTCCCATCTTCCAGTCTAGCTGACTAGACTTGAAACAGTCACAGAACAGTTAGGGAATGACAAGAACTGCAGGCCCTTGCATAAATTGATGCGCATCTACCATCCAGCGAGCGGTGATTGGTTTATTGAGGCTAAGCGGTCTTTCGAGATGATTAAGCTGGTCCCATCTTCCAGTCTAGCTGACTAGACTTGACACAGTCACAGAACAGTTAGGGAATGACAAGAACTGCATGCCCTTGCATAAATTGATGCGCGGCTACCATGTATTGAGCGGTGAATGGTTTATTGAGGCTAAGCGGTCTTTCGAGCTGATTAAGCTGGTCCCATCTTCCAGTCTAGCTTAGCTTAGATGAATAGCCTAAACCATCTTGCAGTTCAGCCCAATGCACTAGGCAGATGAAGCATGACTGTTGTTAACAGTTGGCGCTGCCCTCAATCCAGTGTAAGCTTCAAGTTTCTTAATTTGTGCCGCGCAATCTGTTGGGGGGGAGACAGGTCCCTGGTTAATTTGTGCCG
>JAYJMM010000049.1:97500-132392 GCA_037349105.1 Limnomonas spitsbergensis
CAACAACATCTTACCGATCTGCGTCGAAGCCACGCCGCACCACTCCGATCTCCAATCTTCTTGCTTCGTCTACAGGTTGGCCACGCAGCCCTCGCCAGCTGTGCTGCCTGAGCGCAGCAAGAGGTGGCAGGAGGGCACACCCAGCGCGATTGCAGTGCATCTGATAAAGCAATCATGCAAAGCGTACCTCGCCGTTCCTACAGCTCCACGATCAGTGTTACTACTAGATGGTGTTGCATGATGTTGAGCGAAACCTCTGGTTGATCTTGTAGACCTACACCAGGAATGCCAATCTCAACAGACGGCCATGATACGCCTGGAGACCGAACGTCTCGACGCCACAGCCATGGGGCAACGTTCCACACTTTGTACCACCTGTCGACGATCTGGAATGCACTTCTCAGTACCACCAGTGTACCAGTCCCTTCTTGAAAGATCAACCAATTCAGGTGAGCTTGGTAGCACACGTAATGCTACGCTCTGATGGCGACCCAGCTTCATCCTGATATGCCCGATCATGCTTTGCCACGGATTGGATCTTGTATGAAGTTCTCTGAGTAACGCGTTGTACTCATACGCAATGTAATGTATAAGCAGCATCTTCCTCATGCGTACCGTCAGGTACCCAACACACCGGGGGCCGACATCCCCACGCATCCCCAAAGCGCCATCGTAAACGCAAGAACAAGGAAGATCGAGAAGCCCAGCAACTACCATCCCCTGTGCACAAGACTCCATCACCTTGCTACATCAGATCAGAGTGCCACAACCACTCGACCACACGACCACTGGGCTCGACCTTCCTGCTGTTTGCTGGATGAAAGGCAAGTAACAGCGTGTCCCTCCCGCATGGCCCTCCAGCATGGGCCATGTGCCCTCTAGCCTGTCCATACCCCCCCCTCCCCCTCGTGCTTACACCCCAGGCCATCAGCCACAAGTAAATTACAGAGCAAGGTACCAGTACCTGTCCCCGTGCACACGACTCCACCTCCATGTTTTTATCAGAGCAGCGTACAAGTACATGTCCCCATGCACAAGACTCCACCATCCTTATACATCAAGGCAAAGTAACAGAACCCCCTCCCCAAACACCTCTCCCCCTCAGCTGCCTAGCTCATGCAGTCCACATATCCCCCTTTGCTGCCTAGATCCAGCAGTCCACCTCTCCCCCTCAGCTGCCCAGGTCTTGCATGCCAAAGATCCCCCACAACTGCCCAGCAATTTAGGGTCCAGCCACTCAAAGTCCAACCAGTCAGGGTCCAGCCACATCCAGTACCCCCATGTGCTCTCCTAGACTCTCCCACATACCCTCCCGTACATCCCATGCCATAAAGCATGCACCCTTTATGTCCCTTGCTACCACAGGACTAGGCTGGCTGGCCTACCATGCATCATGATCGTCTGAAGGTACCCAAGCCCAGCCTCATCACCTACTGCTTCTCAACAGCCAAAGCACTCCACATGCCCAGCTCATGGCCAGACACATCCCCTCTCCCCCCATCACCTGCCCCAGCTCATGGCCAGACACATCCCCTCTCCCCCCATCACATGTCCCAGCTCATGGCCAGACACATCCCCTCTCCCCCCACCACCTGTCCCAGCTCATGGCCAGACACATCCCCTCTCCCCCCACCACCTGCTCCAGCTCATGGCCAGACACATCCCCTCTCCCCCCACCACCTGCTCCAGCTCCTGGCCAGACACATCCCCTCTCCCCCCACCACCTGCTCCAGCTCATGGCCAGACACATCCCCTCTCCCCCCACCACCTGCTCCAGCTCATGGCCAGACACATCCCCTCTCCCCCCACCACCTGCTCCAGCTCCTGGCCAGACACATCCCCTCTCCCCCCACCACCTATCCCAGCTCATGGCCAGACACATCCCCTCTCCTCCCACCACCTGCTCCAGCTCATGGCCAGACACATCCCCTCTCCCCCCACCACCTGCTCCAGCTCATGGCCAGACACATCCCCTCTCCCCCCATCACATGCCCCAGCTCATGGCCAGACACATCCCCTCTCCCCCCATCACCTGCTCCATCTCATGGCCAGACACATCCCCTCTCCCCCCATCACATGTCCCAGCTCATGGCCAGACACATCCCCTCTCCCCCCACCACCTGTCCCATATCAGTAACCTGCCTCCTCCCTCCTACCCCTCACCCTTACCCCATAACAGCTGTGGATCAGTAGCCTGCCTTCTCCCTCCCACCCAGAACAGCTGTGGACCAGTCAGCTGCCTCCTCCCTCCCAATCCTCACCCTTACCCCAGAACAGCTGTGGATCAGTCAGCTGCCTCCTCCCTCCCACCCTTCACCCTTACCCCAGAACAGCTGTGGATCAGTCAGCTGCCTCCTCCCTCCCACCCTTCACCCTTACCCCAGAACAGCTGTGGATCAGTCAGCTGCCTCCTCCCTCCCACCCTCCACCCTTACCCCAGAACAGCTGTGGATCAGCCAGCTGCCTCCTCCCTCCCAATCCTCACCCTTACCCCAGAACAGCTATGGATCAGTAACCTGCCTCCTCCCTCCTACCCCTCACCCTTACCCCCGAACAGCTGTGGATCAGTAGCATGCCTCCTCCCTCCTACCCCTCACCCTTACCCCAGAACAGCTGTGGACCAGTCAGCTGCCTCCTCCCTCCCAATCCTCACCCTTACCCCAGAGCAGCTGTGGATCAGTAGCATGCCTCCTCCCTCCCACCCTTCACCCTTACCCCAGAACAGCTGTGGATCAATCAGCTGCCTCCTCCCTCCCACCCCTCACCCTTACCCCAGAACAGCTGTGGATCAGTCAGCTGCCTCCTCCCTCCCAATCCTCACCCTTACCCCAGAACAGCTGTGGATCAGTAGTATGCCTCCTCCCTCCCACCCTTCACCCTTACCCCAGAACAACTGTGGACCAATCAGCTGCCTCCTCCCTCCCAACAGCTGTGGACCAATCAGCTGCCCCCTCCCTCCCACCCTTCACCCTTACCCCAGCACAGCTGTGGACCAGTCAGCTGCCTCCTCCCTCCCACCCTTCACCCTAACCCCAGAACAGCTGTGGAACAGCTGTGGATCAAACCGAATCCGTAATCCAAGTCATCTTCTTAGCTTTGTATAATTCTTCTGGACATGTTTCAGAGACGGTTGGACCCCTTAAAACCGGTCTCCTAGGTCGTGGGAGACGGGTTTATGCCTCGTCGGACACACGCTCCAGAACCCTCCATCATCCGCGCATTGACCACCGCGTCGTTATTGACGCTCGTTACCATGGTCTTAAATATGGCCGATCTTGCACACAGCAAGTATGTTCGTTTCCTTTTTCAGTCCCCTTACCTGAAAAGACCAGAATGCGAAGATACCGTATACGATCCAACTTGTGTCAGCCTCCTTCCTTCGCTACGAATGATAACGTGTTGGAAATTGATTGGTCTGATGGACGCCGCCCCGAATATGGATGTTATTGGCAAGCACGTTTTGGCCTCCATTTGCTCGATTTTACCGCCTGAGTGCTGGTGGCTGCCCACCGTTGATGAGGCCCTTGCGGCCAGTAGGTTATGGTGCGTTTTTTTCTGTAACAGCATGATCATGCCTTTATGTCCTGATGATGGATGACATGAAAACCACTATAGGATGAATGCTCCAGAGCCCAGGCCTGCGTGGACACGGCACGTGAATGCCGTCACCGCCTTGCGCTCTGCTCATGTGGTCTCCAGCCGTTATTCCAGCCATGTGCATGTCTCCCCAGCCATTCCCAACATAGTGGTAGACCCCTTCAGCCTGGAGAGTTGTGAATGTGCTGGCACTGCTTGGGGATGGCCCGTCATGATGGGCAGCATGTACTTGCCTGGCAGTGTCGGAGCACCTACCAAGGAACAGATGTGGCCCCTATTTCACCCTCTGGCTCACGTGAGGTTAGTCTTTTTTTATCCCTTTCCCTTTCCTTTCAAGCGTTAAGCCCCCCCCCCCCCTCCCCCATTTCTTTCCAGGCACCGTTTTGCGGACCCTGCAGTTGAACGCCACCTGTTGACCTTGCGTGTCCTTGCACACGTCAAGGCTGAGGCCGATGGGTCCTACCGGTCAAATAGCCGATCTTGTCAATTTCTGCAGTCTTTGCTGATGCACGTCGACTCAGCGGCCGTCCCCCTTTCACTCTCAGCCGCCACGAGGGAATGGATAGCAAGCATGGATGCAGGTTTTTTGCCCGTGCCCCCCATCCTTTCTGCCCGGCCCTTGCTGGCTTATTCCGACAAGCTCCACGTCTCCTCCGCGTGCATGGTGTTTGACCCGCTTAGGGTGGCCTCCAATTCGCTGTTCCACGTGCATAATGGCTACTTGATGATGAAAATTGGTCGAACAGGTGATTGGTTCATGATATTTGTATTCTTTATCGAGTGCCCGAATGCATGCACCATTATCCTCCTGATCCCTAACCCTCACGCCCACCTCTTGTAGGTTCTTCCTCCCCTGCTGTTGGCTTGGCTGGCCGTGGCCGTCCCCCGAAGGGTCCTCTCCGTTCTGAGTATGTGCATCGGCTGGTCCATTTCTTTTTTAACGGCCCCCCACCTCCTGGGGACGACGGTGTATATGTGGTCATGCACACATGTGGGAATCAGCAGTGCATGTCGCCCCTCCACCTGAAGTGGGGGAATCGCAGCTTGAACCCTAGCATGTTTTTATTTGATAATTTTTCAGAGTCTGTGGCCGAGCGTTTGATTCATCATGATCGCATGTTAGAAGATGCAACGAAGGAGATTTTGCTTGCTGGACCCCTGTCTCCTTCAAACCCTCGGTTGGCTCGGTTGAAGCGCCGGCGTCCTCCCGCGGGAGAAGCGCATGTGGCTGCTTGCAATGATTTCTGTGTCCGGGCTCTAGATTTTGGAGAGGCTTGAACAATGTGCTTCAGAGATAGCCTCTCTCTTTTCTGTGGATCTAATTTTGTAAGCACAAGGCTCGCACTCCAATGACATATGCTCACTCCGCCTGCAAGCTGGAAATAAAGGCTAATTCGTGAGAGGCAATCCTGAACACGCTTGACATCCTTCAGCCAGTTTGTGGACTTTGCATGAACATGTTACGTCTTGGCCCACAGAAAATCTACAGCCATGCAGATAATGCCTCATCGTGCTTACTTCAGTCCACATCTCCCCCCCTCCGCTCACATGAGCCAGATCTGCTCCATGAGATCCTCATGAATTTGCCAGCCTTCCTTATGTCAGGTCTTGCTCATGCAAGGTCATAGGAAGCTTCGTGGCATAGCATGCCTTCAACACGATTCTAAACAAAGCCGGGTACATACACGTGTTCCTTGACGTGATTTACTGCACAGCCCTCACCCACACGCCTCCACAGCCCTCGCCTCGCCTCTTGTGTTTTACTGCCTTGATCTTTGCGATCGGCAAAGATATGCCCCCCCCCCCCCCCCGGCGGCCCTCCCCTTTGTAAAGTCCCATATGCCACCTTTGAAGGCATGCTGGCCCACTGTATGCTGTGTTGCTTGCTTCCCCTTAATTTTCGCTGCTTTCTGGCTTTTGAGCCGAGCGCGGTTGTCGGTAGGTGGCCTCGTGTGTCGGTTGTGGTGACGCGTTTGATTGCCGTCGTACCTGCTGCCACGCTGTTCTGTTTCTTTGTGTGCCCTTTGCAGATGGTTTCCCGTTGTCGTGTCTCTTGCCTTGATTTCAATCAGAGCTGCGTTCGACAATTGTGTTTTTATTTGTGTGCTCCTTGGCTGTGCTTTTCGTGTGCTGTGAATAAAGCATACAGTGGCGTGGCTAAGGTGACACAAGCGGTACACTTCGTTACTTTTGTAGATTTCCCTTGTTTCTGCTCTCCCCCAGTTTCGGTTCATATTTGTCTTGGTTTGCGTGTGCGCTCTCTCTTGCTTGCTCCGCAGCGATGTTCGCGCTTGGTATTTTGTGGGTGAGGGTCTAAGTCCCTGTCGACAGCGTGTCAGCAACGCGTGTACTATGTACCGTCGTCACACCCCTTACATGAGGGTACTCAGCAGACTACCCCACCACCCTCGCTCCTCATGTGTGCCAACCCACACATGACTTGCTTTGCCTTGACTGTTGCTCTTGACCTGCGGTTATCCGTCCTGCAAGGAAAAACGATGTTGCGACGCCTAACGCTCTCCGGACACTTCCCCAGTAGGTCCTTGACGGCCCGTGGGGGGTTACGCCTGAAGCGGCGGAGGTTCGATTCCGAGCGCGTGTCCGGCTTTACCCCCACAGGCCGTCAGGACGTAATGACGGGAAGTATTTTGTCAACATCCCCTCGCTGTCCCTTGAAAACAACCATGTGTCTATGAACAGCCTCTTATTATGGACGCGTTGGCTAGAGCAGTTAAATCATGAGGGATGGGGGATTGCCAGCCTTTCATATAATTAATTCGGTGAGCGGGATGTGTATACCACATCATTGCGGTCGTGTTTTTATTTGAGATGAACCCCCTTCAGAGCTCAAACCCCTTGCGGAAATAAAAGGGAAGATGAGGATCAGAGGGGCAGAGTGGTCTTTTGGGAGGCTGTGGTATACATGTTTGAGAGTTAGAGAGCAATGGGGCTGGTGTTCTGGGGGGGCGGCTTCCCTTTTTTATTGAAACATAAAACTCGTTTGCGTATTTTCGCCGTCATGGCCCAGCTTCGAGGCTCGGATCTGGATCAGAGTCTTTAAATTTTCCTTTAGCCGTATTTGGTAGCAAGGTGTTATGTTGACACACACCGTCGTTAATAATAGGGTTTGAGATGCTTCCCTTGGGCTGAAATGAATGCGAGGTGTCCATTAAATTCGGGATGCAAACCTAATTCAGATCAAATTCTGGGAGGGTCAATTTCCAGAGCTGAGGAAAAGCATCTTACGTTCATGTCCTGAGAGAGGGTATTTCAGGCCTTCCCTCTAATTTATTATGGTGAGCGGGATGCTATCGGCAAATCATGGCAGCCATGTTTCGCTTTGAAAGGCCCTTTATATTTTTGAAGCCGCACCGCGGTGAGAATATGAACCTCTGAGGAACTAAGGGAGATACGAGTGACAGAGTGGTCATTTGGGGGGCTGTGGTACACATCGTTCAAGTGGAGAGCAACGGGGCGGGCGGTTTCCTCCATTCTACCGTACACCCAATTGCGTGTTTGTTAGCTTCGTGACCTGTCCCTGTTTTTGAAAGGCTCGGCTCTGGATCTCAGGGCGTGGATCATAATTTTGCCTTTCCAGATTTTGTAGCAAGGTCTTGTTATAGTTTGGGATGCTTTCCATGGGCTGAGATGGTTCAGGGCTTCATTTCGGGATGCACGCTTATTCAAATCAAATCCAGGGGAACGTCAGTTTCCAGGGTTGAGTAAAATCATACTACTTTCAGGATTGTGAATGGAACAAGCTTAAAGTCTAGGGAGACAACAAAAATGGCATCGTGTTTGCGTGCTACATGAAGCGGTTAAAAATAAGAAGCCGTTATTGGGGGGCAGCGAGCGGGCTATTTCACCGGCCTGCCCCATGTTCCATGCTAGCAGAAGTGACATAAATACACATGAACACTGTCACTAATAAAGTGTGCGGTTTTGAGGCCTCTACAGAGCACTCAGCCATGCAACATTGCCGGCGGGGATGACATCGGTGTTATAAAACACCATGCCCTTCTTCTTGTCTCCGCTACCCGCCATTGAAACCTTGACATCTAGTAGGTACGCCCACGTGCCCTTGGCCCCTGGCGCATTCAAAGTTGCAAGCACGACGGTGTGCGCTTTTCGGCCCCTGAACAGGCTGCCGGAGGCCTCCGACCTAAACGTGCAGAACATGCCTGCCTCGCTGCACTGCCGCACCGCCATAAAGAGGCGTTGGAGGCAGCTGTCTTTCCATCCGACATTGAAGGAGAAGACGTACCGAATCACAGGGACCTCCGGATCCCAGTTCGGGTGCACGAGGAGGGTCTCCTTGCTTGCCTCAGAGTCAGGTCCGAACAACGCTTGCATCTGTCCTTTCGGCCACTGGAGAGCCATGACATCGAAGATCTGCGATGACGTCGAAACAAATCGTCTAAGACCGGTATCTTCGACGTCATCGTCAGAAGCATCATGAGCGTATGCAACAACACATAACTCACCCCCTTCGGGCTCGGCTGCACCTCTACGCCAAATGTGGACATGGCCCCGGCGAATAAGGCAAAAACCATCATCGCCCCATCGTCACACCCGACGTCCGTGAACGCTATGTGGGCGGCACCTCCCGGAGTCAAGCAATTAATGAACACCAGCATGAGTGCGGCCTTGCTCAAGTTTGAGGCCGTTCCCGGCATGCCGTTTCCGCTGTCTCGCCCCAAACCTCGCAAGGCACGCATTTTGAGTAGCAGCATGAAATTCTTGTACAGGGGTACCACAGTGCGAACCCAGCCGACTGGCGCACGGGCAAGGATGCGCTTGGGTGCAATGGCCGCCATGTCGATTTTTAATTAGCTGTTGATTTTGAACACACATCTCATAACGATCGTTAACAAATGGGCATGCCGCAGACCTAACGCCACCGCCAATCTGCTGATCCGACCACAAGGACAGGTGCTTCACCAAAGTCCACTTGGAACGGCAGCAGTGGTTCTATCATTATGTTAATGCGCGTGTGGTAGACATCGGAAGTCATATGGGGAAGGTAATGAGGTCAGGCCCGCGACCTTCAACTTGCTATCCACCCCCTCATTCCACTAAACCGAGCGCTCACACCATCACAGGATGCGAGTGGAGCCAGCGAAAGCCCTGTAGTGGTATGAGGTCTTCGACAAGCGAAGCGGCGCATCAGGCGATTGTGCAGGTGAGGAATGAGGGGAGTCCAGGTTAGCGAGGCGCGACCTGCCACACAATGGACGAACTGACAACAGGAATATTAGCGAGGCTGCCAAGGTGGAAGTCCAAAGCTGCAGGGAGCAAGGGGGACGGGTCTTCAGATCGGGCTTCGCAGGCAAATTGATTCTTCCGGATGGGGTCAGGGCGGCCGGATGAACCTAGAAAGGACGAACACAGAGAAATGTCCAGGTTGCTTACCCAACACATGGCCAAATGCACCCCCTCTCCCACCACCACCTGCCTCAGCCCATGGCCACAGGCAGCCCCTATCCCCCAACCAACTGCATCAGCCCATGGCTGCCCATGCTGATTTCCAATGCCTCCCCCCCGTACTGGTTGAACCTTGCATGCAATGAAAAAGAGTAACATCTGCAGGGTTGCTAGATGCAATGTACATGATGCATGCACTTCATTGTAGTCTCTGTATACTAATTTCGGTGGAACAAACCTCTGTCCCTTGCTACCACAGGTTTAGGCTGGCTGGCCTACCTACCATGCATCGTGCTGGTCTGAAGCTACAGAAGACCAGCCTCATCAGCTATAGGAAGTCTACCAGCCCCGTGCACTACCAGCCCCGTGCACATGACTCCATCAAGATGCTTACACCGCGCGCCATGAGGCCACCCGCCCAGCGACAACATGGCAGGTAAAAATGGCATGTCACGTGTAGGGCATGCTGGTCAGGAAATGTAGGGCATGCTGGTTACATCAGCACTCATTTACTGGCTGGACTAGCACATTTAAATTACAAGAATCTCTAGTTGAAGCCACACACAGTTTCTGAAGTTAGGGGGATTTGCTTTCGTTAGCTGCGCCGTCCACACATACGTACAAAATCATGGAGGCAGGGTACCTGCCATGGTCGACAGGAGCAGGTAAGGTGTAGGGCCCTTATGTAAAAACGTCATGTCTCCTCAAGCCACTAATTTGTGTGGCCCATCCCTTTGCAGGTGGTCGTGAAGATGAAGAGCTCAGACCATCGTGTGAGTTGGGGTGGGGAGGAGCTATGGGAAAGAAAGGGGGAAGAGGCCCTGCACACTTTTCACACCTCAGGCATTTACTCATGGAGATGGCCTGCAACAGCCTCCACACTTCCAGGACACACATTTCATTCTGGCAGCATAGTAAAGGATCACTATATGAGCATGCAGCCATGCTCAAAATGTCAGGGCAGTGGGTAAAATGGGAGGAACACAGATTTTGAGTCACCAAGGTGGTTCAGAAAAACAGCCCCCCTCGTTTCCCACTCAAGGAGATGGACTGCAACAGCCTCCACACTTCCATTACACACATTTCATTCTGGCAGCATAGTAAAGGATCATTATATGAACATGCAGCCATGCTCAAAATGTGTCCTTGATGGGAACGTTGCAGGAGGTCAGGTGGGGAAGCAGGCGTGTGGTTCGCTTGTGTAGCAGAAATCTCAGAGATGGCGTCTGAATCCTCATCAGTATGGGTGGAGGAGCCAATCGATACGTATGTGTAGTGGAAGCGGGTACCTGTAGGGTCAGGGGGGTCCATGTGCATGCCGGTGTAAAAAGATACATGATCTCATGGGGTTATCAGCCCATGCAGATGGCCATGGGGTTTTCAGCCCATGCAGATGGCCATGGGGTCATCAAAAGAGCCCGCAGCTTATAGGGTTTAGGGTTTAGGGTTTAGGGTTTAGGGTTTAGGGTTTAGGGTTTAGGGTTTAGGGTTTAGGGTTTAGTTTTAGTCTTTTCATTTCAACATCCTGCCTGTCTTTTTGAACGAAGCGCCGCCCTACCAAGACACGCATGCGCGCATATACGCCGCTTTCTGCTGTTTCGAACACTGTTTTATCTAACGTGCCATACACGCCTGATGCCTCAGGTGACAGCAACAACATGTTCACCCATCAGTTTTTTGCAACAACATCTTACCGATCTGCGTCGAAGCCACGCCGCACCACTCCGATCTCCAATCTTCTTGCTTCGTCTACAGGTTGGCCACGCAGCCCTCGCCAGCTGTGCTGCCTGAGCGCAGCAAGAGGTGGCAGGAGGGCACACCCAGCGCGATTGCAGTGCATCTGATAAAGCAATCATGCAAAGCGTACCTCGCCGTTCCTACAGCTCCACGATCAGTGTTACTACTAGATGGTGTTGCATGATGTTGAGCGAAACCTCTGGTTGATCTTGTAGACCTACACCAGGAATGCCAATCTCAACAGACGGCCATGATACGCCTGGAGACCGAACGTCTCGACGCCACAGCCATGGGGCAACGTTCCACACTTTGTACCACCTGTCGACGATCTGGAATGCACTTCTCAGTACCACCAGTGTACCAGTCCCTTCTTGAAAGATCAACCAATTCAGGTGAGCTTGGTAGCACACGTAATGCTACGCTCTGATGGCGACCCAGCTTCATCCTGATATGCCCGATCATGCTTTGCCACGGATTGGATCTTGTATGAAGTTCTCTGAGTAACGCGTTGTACTCATACGCAATGTAATGTATAAGCAGCATCTTCCTCATGCGTACCGTCAGGTACCCAACACACCGGGGGCCGACATCCCCACGCATCCCCAAAGCGCCATCGTAAACGCAAGAACAAGGAAGATCGAGAAGCCCAGCAACTACCATCCCCTGTGCACAAGACTCCATCACCTTGCTACATCAGATCAGAGTGCCACAACCACTCGACCACACGACCACTGGGCTCGACCTTCCTGCTGTTTGCTGGATGAAAGGCAAGTAACAGCGTGTCCCTCCCGCATGGCCCTCCAGCATGGGCCATGTGCCCTCTAGCCTGTCCATACCCCCCCCTCCCCCTCGTGCTTACACCCCAGGCCATCAGCCACAAGTAAATTACAGAGCAAGGTACCAGTACCTGTCCCCGTGCACACGACTCCACCTCCATGTTTTTATCAGAGCAGCGTACAAGTACATGTCCCCATGCACAAGACTCCACCATCCTTATACATCAAGGCAAAGTAACAGAACCCCCTCCCCAAACACCTCTCCCCCTCAGCTGCCTAGCTCATGCAGTCCACATATCCCCCTTTGCTGCCTAGATCCAGCAGTCCACCTCTCCCCCTCAGCTGCCCAGGTCTTGCATGCCAAAGATCCCCCACAACTGCCCAGCAATTTAGGGTCCAGCCACTCAAAGTCCAACCAGTCAGGGTCCAGCCACATCCAGTACCCCCATGTGCTCTCCTAGACTCTCCCACATACCCTCCCGTACATCCCATGCCATAAAGCATGCACCCTTTATGTCCCTTGCTACCACAGGACTAGGCTGGCTGGCCTACCATGCATCATGATCGTCTGAAGGTACCCAAGCCCAGCCTCATCACCTACTGCTTCTCAACAGCCAAAGCACTCCACATGCCCAGCTCATGGCCAGACACATCCCCTCTCCCCCCATCACCTGCCCCAGCTCATGGCCAGACACATCCCCTCTCCCCCCATCACATGTCCCAGCTCATGGCCAGACACATCCCCTCTCCCCCCACAACCTGTCCCAGCTCATGGCCAGACACATCCCCTCTCCCCCCACCACCTGCTCCAGCTCATGGCCAGACACATCCCCTCTCCCCCCACCACCTGCTCCAGCTCCTGGCCAGACACATCCCCTCTCCCCCCACCACCTGCTCCAGCTCATGGCCAGACACATCCCCTCTCCCCCCACCACCTGCTCCAGCTCATGGCCAGACACATCCCCTCTCCCCCCACCACCTGCTCCAGCTCCTGGCCAGACACATCCCCTCTCCCCCCACCACCTATCCCAGCTCATGGCCAGAAACATCCCCTCTCCTCCCACCACCTGCTCCAGCTCATGGCCAGACACATCCCCTCTCCCCCCACCACCTGCTCCAGCTCATGGCCAGACACATCCCCTCTCCCCCCATCACATGCCCCAGCTCATGGCCAGACACATCCCCTCTCCCCCCATCACCTGCTCCATCTCATGGCCAGACACATCCCCTCTCCCCCCATCACATGTCCCAGCTCATGGCCAGACACATCCCCTCTCCCCCCACCACCTGTCCCATATCAGTAACCTGCCTCCTCCCTCCTACCCCTCACCCTTACCCCATAACAGCTGTGGATCAGTAGCCTGCCTTCTCCCTCCCACCCAGAACAGCTGTGGACCAGTCAGCTGCCTCCTCCCTCCCAATCCTCACCCTTACCCCAGAACAGCTGTGGATCAGTCAGCTGCATCCTCCCTCCCACCCTTCACCCTTACCCCAGAACAGCTGTGGATCAGTCAGCTGCCTCCTCCCTCCCACCCTTCACCCTTACCCCAGAACAGCTGTGGATCAGTCAGCTGCCTCCTCCCTCCCACCCTCCACCCTTACCCCAGAACAGCTGTGGATCAGCCAGCTGCCTCCTCCCTCCCAATCCGCACCCTTACCCCAGAACAGCTATGGATCAGTAACCTGCCTCCTCCCTCCTACCCCTCACCCTTACCCCCGAACAGCTGTGGATCAGTAGCATGCCTCCTCCCTCCTACCCCTCACCCTTACCCCAGAACAGCTGTGGACCAGTCAGCTGCCTCCTCCCTCCCAATCCTCACCCTTACCCCAGAACAGCTGTGGATCAGTAGCATGCCTCCTCCCTCCCACCCTTCACCCTTACCCCAGAACAGCTGTGGATCAATCAGCTGCCTCCTCCCTCCCACCCCTCACCCTTACCCCAGAACAGCTGTGGATCAGTCAGCTGCCTCCTCCCTCCCAATCCTCACCCTTACCCCAGAACAGCTGTGGATCAGTAGTATGCCTCCTCCCTCCCACCCTTCACCCTTACCCCAGAACAACTGTGGACCAATCAGCTGCCTCCTCCCTCCCAACAGCTGTGGATCAATCAGCTGCCTCCTCCCTCCCACCCCTCACCCTCACCCCAGAACAGCTGTGGATCAGTAACTTGCCTCCTCCCTCCCACCCTTCACCCTTACCCCAGAACAGCTGTGCACCAGTCAGCTGCCTCCTCCCTCCCACCCTTCACCCTAACCCCAGAACAGCTGTGGATCAGTCAGCTGCCTCCTCCCTCCCACCCCTCACCCTTACCCCAGAACAGCTGTGGATCAGTCAGCTGCCTCCTCCCTCCCACCCTCCACCCTTACCCCAGAACAGCTGTGGACCAGTCAGCTGCCTCCTCCCTCCCAATCCCCATCCTTACCCCAGAACAGCTGTGGATCAGTGAGCTGCCTCCTCCCTCCCACCCTTCACCCTTACCCCAGAACATCTGTGGACAAGTCAGCTGCAACCTCCCTCCCACCCTTCACCCTTACCCCAGAACAGCTGTGGATCAGTCAGCTGCCTCCTCCCTCCCAATCCTCACCCTTACCCCAGAACAGCTGTGGACCAGTCAGCTGCCTCCTCCCTCCCAATCCCCACCCTTACCCCAGAACAGCTGTGGATCAGTGAGCTGCCTCCTCCCTCCCACCCTTCACCCTTACCCCAGAACATCTGTGGACCAGTAACTTGCCTCCTCCCTCCCACCCTTCACCCTTACCCCAGAACAGCTGTGCACGAGTCAGCTGCCTCCTCCCTCCCACCCTTCACCCTTACCCCAGAACAGCTGTCGATCAATCAGCTGCCTCCTCCCTCCCACCCCTCACCCTCACCCCAGAACAGCTGTGGATCAGTCAGCTGCCTCCTCCCTCCTACCCCTCACCCTTACCCCAGAACAGCTGTGGATCAGTA
Organism: Limnomonas spitsbergensis; assembly: GCA_037349105.1. NCBI lineage: Eukaryota > Viridiplantae > Chlorophyta > Chlorophyceae > Chlamydomonadales > Limnomonas > Limnomonas spitsbergensis. Next base: position 111,984 of record JAYJMM010000049.1, read on the forward strand.
ACTTGCCTCCTCCCTCCCACCCTTCACCCTTACCCCAGAACAGCTGTGCACCAGTCAGCTGCCTCCTCCCTCCCACCCTTCACCCTAACCCCAGAACAGCTGTGGATCAGTCAGCTGCCTCCTCCCTCCCACCCCTCACCCTTACCCCAGAACAGCTGTGGATCAGTCAGCTGCCTCCTCCCTCCCACCCTCCACCCTTACCCCAGAACAGCTGTGGACCAGTCAGCTGCCTCCTCCCTCCCAATCCCCACCCTTACCCCAGAACAGCTGTGGATCAGTGAGCTGCCTCCTCCCTCCCACCCTTCACCCTTACCCCAGAACATATGTGGACCAGTCAGCTGCAACCTCCCTCCCACCCTTCACCCTTACCCCAGAACAGCTGTGGATCAGTCAGCTGCCTCCTCCCTCCTATCCCTCACCCTTACCCCAGAACAGCTGTGGACCAGTCAGCTGCCTCCTCCCTCCCAATCCTCACCCTTACCCCAGAACAGCTGTGGATCAGTCAGCTGCATCCTCCCTCCCACCCTTCACCCTTACCCCAGAACAGCTGTGGATCAGTCAGCTGCCTCCTCCCTCCCACCCTTCACCCTTACCCCAGAACAGCTGTGGATCAGTCAGCTGCCTCCTCCCTCCCACCCTCCACCCTTACCCCAGAACAGCTGTGGATCAATCAGCTGCCTCCTCCCTCCCACCCCTCACCCTTACCCCAGAACAGCTGTGGATCAGTAGCCTGCCTCCCTCCCAATCCTCACCCTTACCCCATAACAGCTGTGGATCAGTAACCTGCCTCCTCCCTCGTACCCCTCACCCTTACCCCAGAACAGCTGTGGATCAGTAGCCTGCCTCCTCCCTCCCACCCTTCACCCTTACCCCAGAACAGCTATGGACCAGTCAGCTGCCTCCTCCCTCCCAATCCTCACCCTTACCCCAGAACAGCTGTGGATCAGTAGCCTGCCTCCTCCCTCCCACCCCTCACCCTTACCCCAGAACAGCTGTGGATCAGTCAGCTGCCTTCTCCCTCCCACCCTTCACCCTTACCCCAGAACAGCTGTGGACCAGTCAGCTGCCTCCTCCCTCCCAATCCCCACCCTTACCCCAGAACAGCTGTGGATCAGTGAGCTGCCTCCTCCCTCCCACCCTTCACCCTTACCCCAGAACATCTGTGGACCAGTCAGCTGCCTTCTCCCTCCCACCCTTCACCCTTACCCCAGAACAGCTGTGGACATGTCAGCTGCCTCCTCCCTCCCAATCCTCACCCTTACCCCAGAACAGCTGTAGACACGTCCCCTCTCCCCCCATCACCTGTCCCAGCCCATGGCCAGACACATCCCCTCTCCCCCCACCACCTGCACCAGCTCATGGCCAGACACATCCCCTCTTCCCCCACCACCTGTCCCAGCCAGAACAGGTATGGATCAGTCAGCTGCATCCTCCCTCCCAACCCTCACCCTTACCCTCCTCACCTATGCACCTGCCAGCCCAGGGCCATTTACATTTTTGGCATTTTGGTCAGCTGCTTCATATCCTTTCACTCCACATCTGGCCAGCTCTCCACCTACTTACTGTACCTTTCTTCCCTATTTTCAGAAGATCAACCAACATCCCAAGTCTCCAACCAAGAGGCCTATCATCTTGCAAGCTCAAGTCCACGTTCCCGCCAGTAAGCACCAAATAAATGCACCAAATAAATGCACATCAATGCCCACCATGCACCCTTACCCCAGAACAGCTGTGGACCAGTCAGCTGCCTCCTCCCTCCCACCCCTCACCCTTACCCCAGAACAGCTGTGGATCAGTAACCTGCCTCCTCCCTCCTACCCCTCACCCTTACCCCAGAACAGTTGTGGATCAGTAACCTGCCTCCTCCCTCCTACCCCTCACCCTTACCCCAGAACAGCTGTGGATCAGTAGCCTGCCTCCTCCCTCCCACCCTTCACCCTTACCCCAGAACAGCTGTGGACCAGTCAGCTGCCTCCTCCCTCCCACCCTTCACCCTTACCCCAGAACAGCTGTGGACCAGTCAGCTGCCTCCTCCCTCCCACCCCTCACCCTTACCCCAGAACAGCTGTGGATCAGTAACCTGCCTCCTCCCTCCTACCCCTCACCCTTACCCCAGAACAGCTGTGGACCAGTCAGCTACCTCCTCCCTCCTACCCCTCACCCTTACCCCATAACAGCTGTGGATCAGTAGCATGCCTCCTCCCTCCCACCCAGAACAGCTGTGGACCAGTCAGCTGCAGCCTCCCTCCCACCCTTCACCCTTACCCCAGAACAGCTGTGGATCAGTCAGCTGCCTCCTCCCTCCCACCCCTCACCTTACCCCAGAACAGCTGTGGATCAGTCAGCTGCCTCCTCCCTCCTACCCCTCACCCTTACCCCAGAACAGCTGTGGATCAGTAACTTGCCTCCTCCCTCCCACCCTTCACCCTTACCCCAGAACAGCTGTGCACGAGTCAGCTGCCTCCTCCCTCCCACCCTTCACCCTAACCCCAGAACAGCTGTGGATCAGTCAGCTGCCTCCTCCCTCCCACCCCTCACCCTTACTTCAGAACAGCCGTGGATCAGTCAGCTGCCTCCTCCCTCCCACCCTCCACCCTTACCCCAGAACAGCTGTGGATCAGTCAGCTGCCTCCTCCCTCCCAATCCTCACCCTTACCCCAGAACAGCTGTGGATCAGTGAGCTGCCTCCTCCCTCCCACCCTTACCATTACCCCAGAACAGCTGTGGATCAGTAACCTGCCTCCTCCCTCCTACCCCTCACCCTTACCCCAGAACAGCTGTGGACCAGTCAGCTGCCTCCTCCCTCCTACCCCTCACCCTTACCCCAGAACAGCTGTGGATCAGTAGCATGCCTCCTCCCTCCCACCCAGAACAGCTGTGGACCAGTCAGCTGCCTCCTCCCTCCCAATCCTCACCCTTACCCCAGAACAGCTGTGGATCAGTGAGCTGCCTCCTCCCTCCCACCCTTCACCCTTACCCCAGAACAGCTGTGGATCAGTCAGCTGCCTCCTCCCTCCCACCCTCCACCCTTACCCCAGAACAGCTGTGGACCAGTCAGCTGCCTCCTCCCTCCCAATCCTCACCCTTACCCCATAACAGCTGTGGATCAGTAACCTGCCTCCTCCCTCCCACCCTTCACCCTTACCCCAGAACAGCTGTGGATCAGTCAGCTGCCTCCTCCCTCCTACCCCTCACCCTTACCCCAGAACAGCTGTGGACCAGTCAGCTGCCTCCTTCCTCCCAATCCTCACCCTTACCCCAGAACAGCTGTGGATCAGTCAGCTGCATCCTCCCTCCCACCCTTCACCCTTACCCCAGAACAGCTGTGGATCAGTCAGCTGCCTCCTCCCTCCCACCCTTCACCCTTACCCCAGAACAGCTGTGGATCAGTCAGCTGCCTCCTCCCTCCCACCCTCCACCCTTACCCCAGAACAGCTGTGCACGAGTCAGCTGCCTCCTCCCTCCCAATCCTCACCCTTACCCCAGAACAGCTGTGGATCAGTGAGCTGCCTCCTCCCTCCCACCCTTACCATTACCCCAGAACAGCTGTGGATCAATCAACTGCCTCCTCCCTCCTACCCCTCACCCTTACCCCAGAACAGCTGTGGACCAGTCAGCTGCCTCCTCCCTCCTACCCCTCACCCTTACCCCAGAACAGCTGTGGATCAGTAGCCTGCCTCCCTCCCTATCCTCACCCTTACCCCATAACAGCTGTGGATCAGTAACCTGCCTCCTCCCTCGTACCCCTCACCCTTACCCCAGAACAGCTGTGGATCAGTAGCCTGCCTCCTCCCTCCCACCCTTCACCCTTACCCCAGAACAGCTATGGACCAGTCAGCTGCCTCCTCCCTCCCAATCCTCACCCTTACCCCAGAACAGCTGTGGATCAGTAGCCTGCCTCCTCCCTCCCACCCCTCACCCTTACCCCAGAACAGCTGTGGATCAGTCAGCTGCCTTCTCCCTCCCACCCTTCACCCTTACCCCAGAACAGCTGTGGATCAGTCAGCTGCCTCCTCCCTCCCAATCCTCACCCTTACCCCAGAACAGCTGTGGATCAGTAGTATGCCTCCTCCCTCCCACCCTTCACCCTTATCCCAGAACAACTGTGGACCAGTCAGCTGCCTCCTCCCTCCCACCCTTCACCCTAACCCCAGAACAGCTTTGGACCAGTCAGCTGCCTCCTCCCTCCCACCCTTCACCCTTACCCCAGAACAGCTGTGGATCAGTCAGCTGCCTCCTCCCTCCTACCCCTCACCCTTACCCCAGAACAGCTGTGGATCAGTAGCATGCCTCCTCCCTCCCACCCATAACAGCTGTGGATCAGTCAGCTGCCTCCTCCCTCCCACCCTCCACCCTTACCCCAGAACAGCTGTGGATCAGTCAGCTGCCTCCTCCCTCCCAATCCTCACCCTTACCCCAGAACAGCTGTGGATCAGTAACCTGCCTCCTCCCTCCTACCCCCCACCCTTACCCCAGAACAGCTGTGGATCAGTCAGCTGCCTTCTCCCTCCCACCCTTCACCCTTACCCCAGAACAGCTGTGGACCTGTCAGCTGCCTCCTCCCTCCCAATCCTCACCCTTACCCCAGAACAGCTGTGGATCAGTCAGCTGCCTTCTCCCTCCCACCCTTCACCCTTACCCCAGAACAGCTGTGGACCTGTCAGCTGCCTCCTCCCTCCCAATCCTCACCCTTACCCCAGAACAGCTGTAGACACGTCCCCTCTCCCCCCATCACCTGTCCCAGCCCATGGCCAGACACATCCCCTCTCCCCCCACCACCTGCACCAGCTCATGGCCAGACACATCCCCTCTTCCCCCACCACCTGTCCCAGCCAGAACAGGTATGGATCAGTCAGCTGCATCCTCCCTCCCAACCCTCACCCTTACCCTCCTCACCTCTGCACCTGCCAGCCCAGGGCCATTTACATTTTTGGCATTTTGGTCAGCTGCTTCATATCCTTTCACTCCACATCTGGCCAGCTCTCCACCTACTTACTGTACCTTTCTTCCCTATTTTCAGAAGATCAACCAACATCCCAAGTCTCCAACCAAGAGGCCTATCATCTTGCAAGCTCAAGTCCACGTTCCCGCCAGTAAGCACCAAATAAATGCACCAAATAAATGCACATCAATGCCCACCATGCACCCTTACCCCAGAACAGCTGTGGACCAGTCAGCTGCCTCCTCCCTCCCACCCCTCACCCTTACCCCAGAACAGCTGTGGATCAGTAACCTGCCTCCTCCCTCCTACCCCTCACCCTTACCCCAGAACAGCTGTGGATCAGTAACCTGCCTCCTCCCTCCTACCCCTCACCCTTACCCCAGAACAGCTGTGGATCAGTAGCCTGCCTCCTCCCTCCCAATCCCCACCCTTACCCCAGAACAGCTGTGGATCAGTGAGCTGCCTCCTCCCTCCCACCCTTCACCCTTACCCCAGAACATCTGTGGACCAGTCAGCTGCAACCTCCCTCCCACCCTTCACCCTTACCCCAGAACAGCTGTGGATCAGTCAGCTGCCTCCTCCCTCCCAATCCTCACCCTTACCCCAGAACAGCTGTGGACCAGTCAGCTGCCTCCTCCCTCCCAATCCCCACCCTTACCCCAGAACAGCTGTGGATCAGTGAGCTGCCTCCTCCCTCCCACCCTTCACCCTTACCTCAGAACATCTGTGGACCAGTAACTTGCCTCCTCCCTCCCACCCTTCACCCTTACCCCAGAACAGCTGTGCACGAGTCAGCTGCCTCCTCCCTTCCACCCTTCACCCTTACCCCAGAACAGCTGTCGATCAATCAGCTGCCTCCTCCCTCCCACCCCTCACCCTCACCCCAGAACAGCTGTGGATCAGTCAGCTGCCTCCTCCCTCCTACCCCTCACCCTTACCCCAGAACAGCTGTGGATCAGTAACTTGCCTCCTCCCTCCCACCCTTCACCCTTACCCCAGAACAGCTGTGCACCAGTCAGCTGCCTCCTCCCTCCCACCCTTCACCCTAACCCCAGAACAGCTGTGGATCAGTCAGCTGCCTCCTCCCTCCCACCCCTCACCCTTACCCCAGAACAGCTGTGGATCAGTCAGCTGCCTCCTCCCTCCCACCCTCCACCCTTACCCCAGAACAGCTGTGGACCAGTCAGCTGCCTCCTCCCTCCCAATCCCCACCCTTACCCCAGAACAGCTGTGGATCAGTGAGCTGCCTCCTCCCTCCCACCCTTCACCCTTACCCCAGAACATATGTGGACCAGTCAGCTGCAACCTCCCTCCCACCCTTCACCCTTACCCCAGAACAGCTGTGGACCAGTCAGCTGCCTCCTCCCTCCTACCCCTCACCCTTACCCCAGAACAGCTGTGGACCAGTCAGCTGCCTCCTCCCTCCCAATCCTCACCCTTACCCCAGAACAGCTGTGGATCAGTCAGCTGCATCCTCCCTCCCACCCTTCACCCTTACCCCAGAACAGCTGTGGATCAGTCAGCTGCCTCCTCCCTCCCACCCTTCACCCTTACCCCAGAACAGCTGTGGATCAGTCAGCTGCCTCCTCCCTCCCACCCTCCACCCTTACCCCAGAACAGCTGTGGATCAATCAGCTGCCTCCTCCCTCCCACCCCTCACCCTTACCCCAGAACAGCTGTGGATCAGTAGCCTGCCTCCCTCCCAATCCTCACCCTTACCCCATAACAGCTGTGGATCAGTAACCTGCCTCCTCCCTCGTACCCCTCACCCTTACCCCAGAACAGCTGTGGATCAGTAGCCTGCCTCCTCCCTCCCACCCTTCACCCTTACCCCAGAACAGCTATGGACCAGTCAGCTGCCTCCTCCCTCCCAATCCTCACCCTTACCCCAGAACAGCTGTGGATCAGTAGCCTGCCTCCTCCCTCCCACCCCTCACCCTTACCCCAGAACAGCTGTGGATCAGTCAGCTGCCTTCTCCCTCCCACCCTTCACCCTTACCCCAGAACAGCTGTGGACCAGTTAGCTGCCTCCTCCCTCCCAATCCTCACCCTTACCCCAGAACAGCTGTGGATCAGTGGTATGCCTCCTCCCTCCCACCCTTCACCCTTACCCCAGAACAACTGTGGACCAGTCAGCTGCCTTCTCCCTCCCAACAGCTGTGGATCAATCAGCTGCCTCCTCCCTCCCACCCCTCACCCTCACCCCAGAACAGCTGTGGATCAGTAACTTGCCTCCTCCCTCCCACCCTTCACCCTTACCCCAGAACAGCTGTGCACCAGTCAGCTGCCTCCTCCCTCCCACCCTTCACCCTAACCCCAGAACAGCTGTGGATCAGTCAGCTGCCTCCTCCCTCCCACCCCTCACCCTTACCCCAGAACAGCTGTGGATCAGTCAGCTGCCTCCTCCCTCCCACCCTCCACCCTTACCCCAGAACAGCTGTGGACCAGTCCGCTGCCTCCTCCCTCCCAATCCCCATCCTTACCCCAGAACAGCTGTGGATCAGTGAGCTGCCTCCTCCCTCCCACCCTTCACCCTTACCCCAGAACATCTGTGGACCAGTCAGCTGCAACCTCCCTCCCACCCTTCACCCTTACCCCAGAACAGCTGTGGATCAGTCAGCTGCCTCCTCCCTCCCAATCCTCACCCTTACCCCAGAACAGCTGTGGACCAGTCAGCTGCCTCCTCCCTCCCAATCCCCACCCTTACCCCAGAACAGCTGTGGATCAGTGAGCTGCCTCCTCCCTCCCACCCTTCACCCTTACCCCAGAACATCTGTGGACCAGTAACTTGCCTCCTCCCTCCCACCCTTCACCCTTACCCCAGAACAGCTGTGCACGAGTCAGCTGCCTCCTCCCTCCCAATCCTCACCCTTACCCCAGAACAGCTGTCGATCAATCAGCTGCATCCTCCCTCCCACCCTTCACCCTTACCCCAGAACAGCTGTGGATCAGTCAGCTGCCTCCTCCCTCCTACCCCTCACCCTTACCCCAGAACAGCTGTGGATCAGTAACTTGCCTCCTCCCTCCCACCCTTCACCCTTACCCCAGAACAGCTGTGCACCAGTCAGCTGCCACCTCCCTCCCACCCTTCACCCTAACCCCAGAACAGCTGTGGATCAGTCAGCTGCCTCCTCCCTCCCACCCCTCACCCTTACCCCAGAACAGCTGTGGATCAGTCAGCTGCCTCCTCCCTCCCACCCTCCACCCTTACCCCAGAACAGCTGTGGACCAGTCAGCTGCCTCCTCCCTCCCAATCCCCACCCTTACCCCAGAACAGCTGTGGATCAGTGAGCTGCCTCCTCCCTCCCACCCTTCACCCTTACCCCAGAACATATGTGGACCAGTCAGCTGCAACCTCCCTCCCACCCTTCACCCTTACCCCAGAACAGCTGTGGATCAGTCAGCTGCCTCCTCCCTCCTACCCCTCACCCTTACCCCAGAACAGCTGTGGACCAGTCAGCTGCCTCCTCCCTCCCAATCCTCACCCTTACCCCAGAACAGCTGTGGATCAGTCAGCTGCATCCTCCCTCCCACCCTTCACCCTTACCCCAGAACAGCTGTGGATCAGTCAGCTGCCTCCTCCCTCCCACCCTTCACCCTTACCCCAGAACAGCTGTGGATCAGTCAGCTGCCTCCTCCCTCCCACCCTCCACCCTTACCCCAGAACAGCTGTGGATCAATCAGCTGCCTCCTCCCTCCCACCCCTCACCCTTACCCCAGAACAGCTGTGGATCAGTCAGCTGCCTCCTCCCTCCTACCCCTCACCCTTACCCCATAACAGCTGTGGATCAGTAACCTGCCTCCTCCCTCGTACCCCTCACCCTTACCCCAGAACAGCTGTGGATCAGTAGCCTGCCTCCTCCCTCCCACCCTTCACCCTTACCCCAGAACAGCTATGGACCAGTCAGCTGCCTCCTCCCTCCCAATCCTCACCCTTACCCCAGAACAGCTGTGGATCAGTAGCCTGCCTCCTCCCTCCCACCCCTCACCCTTACCCCAGAACAGCTGTGGATCAGTCAGCTGCCTTCTCCCTCCCACCCTTCACCCTTACCCCAGAACAGCTGTGGACCAGTCAGCTGCCTCCTCCCTCCCAATCCCCACCCTTACCCCAGAACAGCTGTGGATCAGTGAGCTGCCTCCTCCCTCCCACCCTTCACCCTTACCCCAGAACATCTGTGGACCAGTCAGCTGCCTTCTCCCTCCCACCCTTCACCCTTACCCCAGAACAGCTGTGGACATGTCAGCTGCCTCCTCCCTCCCAATCCTCACCCTTACCCCAGAACAGCTGTAGACACGTCCCCTCTCCCCCCATCACCTGTCCCAGCCCATGGCCAGACACATCCCCTCTCCCCCCACCACCTGCACCAGCTCATGGCCAGACACATCCCCTCTTCCCCCACCACCTGTCCCAGCCAGAACAGGTATGGATCAGTCAGCTGCATCCTCCCTCCCAACCCTCACCCTTACCCTCCTCACCTCTGCACCTGCCAGCCCAGGGCCATTTACATTTTTGGCATTTTGGTCAGCTGCTTCATATCCTTTCACTCCACATCTGGCCAGCTCTCCACCTACTTACTGTACCTTTCTTCCCTATTTTCAGAAGATCAACCAACATCCCAAGTCTCCAACCAAGAGGCCTATCATCTTGCAAGCTCAAGTCCACGTTCCCGCCAGTAAGCACCAAATAAATGCACCAAATAAATGCACATCAATGCCCACCATGCACCCTTACCCCAGAACAGCTGTGGACCAGTCAGCTGCCTCCTCCCTCCCACCCCTCACCCTCACCCCAGAACAGCTGTGGATCAGTCAGCTGCCTCCTCCCTCCTACCCCTCACCCTTACCCCAGAACAGCTGTGGATCAGTAACTTGCCTCCTCCCTCCCACCCTTCACCCTTACCCCAGAACAGCTGTGCACCAGTCAGCTGCCTCCTCCCTCCCACCCTTCACCCTAACCCCAGAACAGCTGTGGATCAGTCAGCTGCCTCCTCCCTCCCACCCCTCACCCTTACCCCAGAACAGCTGTGGATCAGTCAGCTGCCTCCTCCCTCCCACCCTCCACCCTTACCCCAGAACAGCTGTGGACCAGTCAGCTGCCTCCTCCCTCCCAAACCCCACCCTTACCCCAGAACAGCTGTGGATCAGTGAGCTGCCTCCTCCCTCCCACCCTTCACCCTTACCCCAGAACATATGTGGACCAGTCAGGTGCAACCTCCCTCCCACCCTTCACCCTTACCCCAGAACAGCTGTGGATCAGTCAGCTGCCTCCTCCCTCCTACCCCTCACCCTTACCCCAGAACAGCTGTGGACCAGTCAGCTGCCTCCTCCCTCCCAATCCTCACCCTTACCCCAGAACAGCTGTGGATCAGTCAGCTGCATCCTCCCTCCCACCCTTCACCCTTACCCCAGAACAGCTGTGGATCAGTCAGCTGCCTCCTCCCTCCCACCCTTCACCCTTACCCCAGAACAGCTGTGGATCAGTCAGCTGCCTCCTCCCTCCCACCCTCCACCCTTACCCCAGAACAGCTGTGGATCAGTCAGCTGCCTCCTCCCTCCCAATCCTCACCCTTACCCCAGAACAGCTGTGGATCAGTAGCATGCCTCCTCCCTCCCACCCATAACAGCTGTGGATCAGTCAGCTGCCTCCTCCCTCCCACCCTCCACCCTTACCCCAGAACAGCTGTGGATCAGTCAGCTGCCTCCTCCCTCCCAATCCTCACCCTTACCCCAGAACAGCTGTGGATCAGTAACCTGCCTCCTCCCTCCTACCCCCCACCCTTACCCCAGAACAGCTGTGGATCAGTCAGCTGCCTTCTCCCTCCCACCCTTCACCCTTACCCCAGAACAGCTGTGGACCTGTCAGCTGCCTCCTCCCTCCCAATCCTCACCCTTACCCCAGAACAGCTGTGGATCAGTCAGCTGCCTTCTCCCTCCCACCCTTCACCCTTACCCCAGAACAGCTGTGGACCTGTCAGCTGCCTCCTCCCTCCCAATCCTCACCCTTACCCCAGAACAGCTGTAGACACGTCCCCTCTCCCCCCATCACCTGTCCCAGCCCATGGCCAGACACATCCCCTCTCCCCCCACCACCTGCACCAGCTCATGGCCAGACACATCCCCTCTTCCCCCACCACCTGTCCCAGCCAGAACATGTATGGATCAGTCAGCTGCATCCTCCCTCCCAACCCTCACCCTTACCCTCCTCACCTCTGCACCTGCCAGCCCAGGGCCATTTACATTTTTGGCATTTTGGTCAGCTGCTTCATATCCTTTCACTCCACATCTGGCCAGCTCTCCACCTACTTACTGTACCTTTCTTCCCTATTTTCAGAAGATCAACCAACATCCCAAGTCTCCAACCAAGAGGCCTATCATCTTGCAAGCTCAAGTCCACGTTCCCGCCAGTAAGCACCAAATAAATGCACCAAATAAATGCACATCAATGCCCACCATGCACCCTTACCCCAGAACAGCTGTGTACCAGTCAGCTGCCTCCTCCCTCCCACCCCTCACCCTTACCCCAGAACAGCTGTGGATCAGTAACCTGCCTCCTCCCTCCTACCCCTCACCCTTACCCCAGAACAGCTGTGGATCAGTAACCTGCCTCCTCCCTCCTACCCCTCACCCTTACCCCAGAACAGCTGTGGATCAGTAGCCTGCCTCCTCCCTCCCAATCCCCACCCTTACCCCAGAACAGCTGTGGATCAGTGAGCTGCCTCCTCCCTCCCACCCTTCACCCTTACCCCAGAACATCTGTGGACCAGTCAGCTGCAACCTCCCTCCCACCCTTCACCCTTACCCCAGAACAGCTGTGGATCAGTCAGCTGCCTCCTCCCTCCCAATCCTCACCCTTACCCCAGAACAGCTGTGGACCAGTCAGCTGCCTCCTCCCTCGCAATCCCCACCCTTACCCCAGAACAGCTGTGGATCAGTGAGCTGCCTCCTCCCTCCCACCCTTCACCCTTACCCCAGAACATCTGTGGACCAGTAACTTGCCTCCTCCCTCCCACCCTTCACCCTTACCCCAGAACAGCTGTGCACGAGTCAGCTGCCTCCTCCCTTCCACCCTTCACCCTTACCCCAGAACAGCTGTGGATCAGTAGCATGCCTCCTCCCTCCCACCCAGAACAGCTGTGGATCAGTAGCATGCCTCCTACCCCTCACCCTTACCCCAGAACAGCTGTGGATCAGTAACTTGCCTCCTCCCTCCCACCCTTCACCCTAACCCCAGAACAGCTGTGGATCAGTCAGCTGCCTCCTCCCTCCCACCCCTCACCCTTACCCCAGAACAGCTGTGGATCAGTCAGCTGCCTCCTCCCTCCCACCCTCCACCCTTACCCCAGAACAGCTGTGGACCAGTCAGCTGCCTCCTCCCTCCCAATCCCCACCCTTACCCCAGAACAGCTGTGGATCAGTGAGCTGCCTCCTCCCTCCCACCCTTCACCCTTACCCCAGAACATATGTGGACCAGTCAGCTGCAACCTCCCTCCCACCCTTCACCCTTACCCCAGAACAGCTGTGGATCAGTCAGCTGCCTCCTCCCTCCTACCCCTCACCCTTACCCCAGAACAGCTGTGGACCAGTCAGCTGCCTCCTCCCTCCCAATCCTCACCCTTACCCCAGAACAGCTGTGGATCAGTCAGCTGCATCCTCCCTCCCACCCTTCACCCTTACCCCAGAACAGCTGTGGATCAGTCAGCTGCCTCCTCCCTCCCACCCTTCACCCTTACCCCAGAACAGCTGTGGATCAGTCAGCTGCCTCCTCCCTCCCACCCTCCACCCTTACCCCAGAACAGCTGTGGATCAATCAGCTGCCTCCTCCCTCCCACCCCTCACCCTTACCCCAGAACAGCTGTGGATCAGTAGCCTGCCTCCCTCCCAATCCTCACCCTTACCCCATAACAGCTGTGGATCAGTAACCTGCCTCCTCCCTCGTACCCCTCACCCTTACCCCAGAACAGCTGTGGATCAGTAGCCTGCCTCCTCCCTCCCACCCTTCACCCTTACCCCAGAACAGCTATGGACCAGTCAGCTGCCTCCTCCCTCCCAATCCTCACCCTTACCCCAGAACAGCTGTGGATCAGTAGCCTGCCTCCTCCCTCCCACCCCTCACCCTTACCCCAGAACAGCTGTGGATCAGTCAGCTGCCTTCTCCCTCCCACCCTTCACCCTTACCCCAGAACAGGTGTGGACCAGTCAGCTGCCTCCTCCCTCCCAATCCCCACCCTTACCCCAGAACAGCTGTGGATCAGTGAGCTGCCTCCTCCCTCCCACCCTTCACCCTTACCCCAGAACATCTGTGGACCAGTCAGCTGCCTTCTCCCTCCCACCCTTCACCCTTACCCCAGAACAGCTGTGGACATGTCAGCTGCCTCCTCCCTCCCAATCCTCACCCTTACCCCAGAACAGCTGTAGACACGTCCCCTCTCCCCCCATCACCTGTCCCAGCCCATGGCCAGACACATCCCCTCTCCCCCCACCACCTGCACCAGCTCATGGCCAGACACATCCCCTCTTCCCCCACCACCTGTCCCAGCCAGAACAGGTATGGATCAGTCAGCTGCATCCTCCCTCCCAACCCTCACCCTTACCCTCCTCACCTCTGCACCTGCCAGCCCAGGGCCATTTACATTTTTGGCATTTTGGTCAGCTGCTTCATATCCTTTCACTCCACATCTGGCCAGCTCTCCACCTACTTACTGTACCTTTCTTCCCTATTTTCAGAAGATCAACCAACATCCCAAGTCTCCAACCAAGAGGCCTATCATCTTGCAAGCTCAAGTCCACGTTCCCGCCAGTAAGCACCAAATAAATGCACCAAATAAATGCACATCAATGCCCACCATGCACCCTTACCCCAGAACAGCTGTGGACCAGTCAGCTGCCTCCTCCCTCCCACCCCTCACCCTTACCCCAGAACAGCTGTGGATCAGTAACCTGCCTCCTCCCTCCTACCCCTCACCCTTACCCCAGAACAGCTGTGGATCAGTAACCTGCCTCCTCCCTCCTACCCCTCACCCTTACCCCAGAACAGCTGTGGATCAGTAGCCTGCCTCCTCCCTCCCACCCTTCACCCTTACCCCAGAACAGCTGTGGACCAGTCAGCTGCCTCCTCCCTCCCACCCTTCACCCTTACCCCAGAACAGCTGTGGACCAGTCAGCTGCCTCCTCCCTCCCACCCCTCACCCTTACCCCAGAACAGCTGTGGATCAGTAACCTGCCTCCTCCCTCCTACCCCTCACCCTTACCCCAGAACAGCTGTGGACCAGTCAGCTACCTCCTCCCTCCTACCCCTCACCCTTACCCCATAACAGCTGTGGATCAGTAGCATGCCTCCTCCCTCCCACCCAGAACAGCTGTGGACCAGTCAGCTGCAGCCTCCCTCCCACCCTTCACCCTTACCCCAGAACAGCTGTGGATCAGTCAGCTGCCTCCTCCCTCCCACCCCTCACCTTACCCCAGAACAGCTGTGGATCAGTCAGCTGCCTCCTCCCTCCTACCCCTCACCCTTACCCCAGAACAGCTGTGGATCAGTAACTTGCCTCCTCCCTCCCACCCTTCACCCTTACCCCAGAACAGCTGTGCACGAGTCAGCTGCCTCCTCCCTCCCACCCTTCACCCTAACCCCAGAACAGCTGTGGATCAGTCAGCTGCCTCCTCCCTCCCACCCCTCACCCTTACTTCAGAACAGCCGTGGATCAGTCAGCTGCCTCCTCCCTCCCACCCTCCACCCTTACCCCAGAACAGCTGTGGATCAGTCAGCTGCCTCCTCCCTCCCAATCCTCACCCTTACCCCAGAACAGCTGTGGATCAGTGAGCTGCCTCCTCCCTCCCACCCTTACCATTACCCCAGAACAGATGTGGATCAGTAACCTGCCTCCTCCCTCCTACCCCTCACCCTTACCCCAGAACAGCTGTGGACCAGTCAGCTGCCTCCTCCCTCCTACCCCTCACCCTTACCCCAGAACAGCTGTGGATCAGTAGCATGCCTCCTCCCTCCCACCCAGAACAGCTGTGGACCAGTCAGCTGCCTCCTCCCTCCCAATCCTCACCCTACCCCAGAACAGCTGTGGACCAGTCAGCTGTCTCCTCCCTCCCAATCCTCACCCTTACCCCAGAACATCTGTGGACCAGTCAGCTGCCCCCTCCCTCCCACTCTTCACCCTTACCCCAGAACAGCTGTGGACCAGTCAGCTGCCTCCTCCCTCCCACCCTTCACCCTAACCCCATAACAGCTTTGGACCAGTCAGCTGCCTCCTCCCTCCCACCCTTCACCCTTACCCCAGAACAGCTGTGGATCAGTCAGCTGCCTCCTCCCTCCTACCCCTCACCCTTACCCCAGAACAGCTGTGGATCAGTAGCATGCCTCCTCCCTCCCACCCAGAACAGCTGTGGATCAGTAGCCTGCCGCCTCCCTCCTACCCCTCACCCTTACCCCAGAACAGCTGTGGACCAGTCAGCTGCCTCCTCCCTCCCAATCCTCACCCTAACCCCAGAACAGCTGTGGATCAGTCAGCTGCCTCCTCCCTCCCACCCTCCACCCTTACCCCAGAACAGCTGTGGATCAATCAGCTGCCTCCTCCCTCCCACCCCTCACCCTTACCCCAGAACAGCTGTGGATCAGTCAGCTGCCTCCTCCCTCCCAATCCTCACCCTTACCCCAGAACAGCTGTGGATCAGTAGTATGCCTCCTCCCTCCCACCCTTCACCCTTACCCCAGAACAACTGTGGACCAATCAGCTGCCTCCTCCCTCCCAACAGCTGTGGATCAATCAGCTGCCTCCTCCCTCCCACCCCTCACCCTCACCCCAGAACAGCTGTGGATCAGTCAGCTGCCTCCTCCCTCCTACCCCTCACCCTTACCCCAGAACAGCTGTGGATCAGTAACTTGCCTCCTCCCTCCCACCCTTCACCCTTACCCCAGAACAGCTGTGCACCAGTCAGCTGCCTCCTCCCTCCCACCCTTCACCCTAACCCCTGAACAGCTGTGGATCAGTCAGCTGCCTCCTCCCTCCCACCCCTCACCCTTACCCCAGAACAGCTGTGGATCAGTCAGCTGCCTCCTCCCTCCCACCCTCCACCCTTACCCCAGAACAGCTGTGGACCAGTCAGCTGCCTCCTCCCTCCCAATCCCCACCCTTACCCCAGAACAGCTGTGGATCAGTGAGCTGCCTCCTCCCTCCCACCCTTCACCCTTACCCCAGAACATATGTGGACCAGTCAGCTGCAACCTCCCTCCCACCCTTCACCCTTACCCCAGAACAGCTGTGGATCAGTCAGCTGCCTCCTCCCTCCTACCCCTCACCCTTACCCCAGAACAGCTGTGGACCAGTCAGCTGCCTCCTCCCTCCCAATCCTCACCCTTACCCCAGAACAGCTGTGGATCAGTCAGCTGCATCCTCCCTCCCACCCTTCACCCTTACCCCAGAACAGCTGTGGATCAGTCAGCTGCCTCCTCCCTCCCACCCTTCACCCTTACCCCAGAACAGCTGTGGATCAGTCAGCTGCCTCCTCCCTCCCACCCTCCACCCTTACCCCAGAACAGCTGTGGATCAATCAGCTGCCTCCTCCCTCCCACCCCTCACCCTTACCCCAGAACAGCTGTGGATCAGTAGCCTGCCTCCCTCCCAATCCTCACCCTTACCCCATAACAGCTGTGGATCAGTAACCTGCCTCCTCCCTCGTACCCCTCACCCTTACCCCAGAACAGCTGTGGATCAGTAGCCTGCCTCCTCCCTCCCACCCTTCACCCTTACCCCAGAACAGCTATGGACCAGTCAGCTGCCTCCTCCCTCCCAATCCTCACCCTTACCCCAGAACAGCTGTGGATCAGTAGCCTGCCTCCTCCCTCCCACCCTTCACCCTTACCCCAGAACAGCTGTGGATCAGTCAGCTGCCTTCTCCCTCCCACCCTTCACCCTTACCCCAGAACAGCTGTGGACCAGTCAGCTGCCTCCTCCCTCCCAATCCCCACCCTTACCCCAGAACAGCTGTGGATCAGTGAGCTGCCTCCTCCCTCCCACCCTTCACCCTTACCCCAGAACATCTGTGGACCAGTCAGCTGCCTTCTCCCTCCCACCCTTCACCCTTACCCCAGAACAGCTGTGGACATGTCAGCTGCCTCCTCCCTCCCAATCCTCACCCTTACCCCAGAACAGCTGTAGACACGTCCCCTCTCCCCCCATCACCTGTCCCAGCCCATGGCCAGACACATCCCCTCTCCCCCCACCACCTGCACCAGCTCATGGCCAGACACATCCCCTCTTCCCCCACCACCTGTCCCAGCCAGAACAGGTATGGATCAGTCAGCTGCATCCTCCCTCCCAACCCTCACCCTTACCCTCCTCACCTCTGCACCTGCCAGCCCAGGGCCATTTACATTTTTGGCATTTTGGTCAGCTGCTTCATATCCTTTCACTCCACATCTGGCCAGCTCTCCACCTACTTACTGTACCTTTCTTCCCTATTTTCAGAAGATCAACCAACATCCCAAGTCTCCAACCAAGAGGCCTATCATCTTGCAAGCTCAAGTCCACGTTCCCGCCAGTAAGCACCAAATAAATGCACCAAATAAATGCACATCAATGCCCACCATGCACCCTTACCCCAGAACAGCTGTGGATCAGTAACCTGCCTCCTCCCTCCTACCCCTCACCCTTACCCCAGAACAGTTGTGGATCAGTAACCTGCCTCCTCCCTCCTACCCCTCACCCTTACCCCAGAACAGCTGTGGATCAGTAGCCTGCCTCCTCCCTCCCACCCTTCACCCTTACCCCAGAACAGCTGTGGACCAGTCAGCTGCCTCCTCCCTCCCACCCTTCACCCTTACCCCAGAACAGCTGTGGACCAGTCAGCTGCCTCCTCCCTCCCACCCCTCACCCTTACCCCAGAACAGCTGTGGATCAGTAACCTGCCTCCTCCCTCCTACCCCTCACCCTTACCCCAGAACAGCTGTGGACCAGTCAGCTACCTCCTCCCTCCTACCCCTCACCCTTACCCCATAACAGCTGTGGATCAGTAGCATGCCTCCTCCCTCCCACCCAGAACAGCTGTGGACCAGTCAGCTGCAGCCTCCCTCCCACCCTTCACCCTTACCCCAGAACAGCTGTGGATCAGTCAGCTGCCTCCTCCCTCCCACCCCTCACCTTACCCCAGAACAGCTGTGGATCAGTCAGCTGCCTCCTCCCTCCTACCCCTCACCCTTACCCCAGAACAGCTGTGGATCAGTAACTTGCCTCCTCCCTCCCACCCTTCACCCTTACCCCAGAACAGCTGTGCACGAGTCAGCTGCCTCCTCCCTCCCACCCTTCACCCTAACCCCAGAACAACTGTGGATCAGTCAGCTGCCTCCTCCCTCCCACCCCTCACCCTTACTTCAGAACAGCCGTGGATCAGTCAGCTGCCTCCTCCCTCCCACCCTCCACCCTTACCCCAGAACAGCTGTGGATCAGTCAGCTGCCTCCTCCCTCCCAAACCTCACCCTTACCCCAGAACAGCTGTGGATCAGTGAGCTGCCTCCTCCCTCCCACCCTTACCATTACCCCAGAACAGCTGTGGATCAGTAACCTGCCTCCTCCCTCCTACCCCTCACCCTTACCCCAGAACAGCTGTGGACCAGTCAGCTGCCTCCTCCCTCCTACCCCTCACCCTTACCCCAGAACAGCTGTGGATCAGTAGCATGCCTCCTCCCTCCCACCCAGAACAGCTGTGGACCAGTCAGCTGCCTCCTCCCTCCCAATCCTCACCCTTACCCCAGAACAGCTGTGGATCAGTGAGCTGCCTCCTCCCTCCCACCCTTCACCCTTACCCCAGAACAGCTGTGGATCAGTCAGCTGCCTCCTCCCTCCCACCCTCCACCCTTACCCCAGAACAGCTGTGGACCAGTCAGCTGCCTCCTCCCTCCCAATCCTCACCCTTACCCCATAACAGCTGTGGATCAGTAACCTGCCTCCTCCCTCCCACCCTTCACCCTTACCCCAGAACAGCTGTGGATCAGTCAGCTGCCTCCTCCCTCCTACCCCTCACCCTTACCCCAGAACAGCTGTGGACCAGTCAGCTGCCTCCTCCCTCCCAATCCTCACCCTTACCCCAGAACAGCTGTGGATCAGTCAGCTGCATCCTCCCTCCCACCCTTCACCCTTACCCCAGAACAGCTGTGGATCAGTCAGCTGCCTCCTCCCTCCCACCCTTCACCCTTACCCCAGAACAGCTGTGGATCAGTCAGCTGCCTCCTCCCTCCCACCCTCCACCCTTACCCCAGAACAGCTGTGCACGAGTCAGCTGCCTCCTCCCTCCCAATCCTCACCCTTACCCCAGAACAGCTGTGGATCAGTGAGCTGCCTCCTCCCTCCCACCCTTACCATTACCCCAGAACAGCTGTGGATCAATCAGCTGCCTCCTCCCTCCTACCCCTCACCCTTACCCCAGAACAGCTGTGGACCAGTCAGCTGCCTCCTCCCTCCTACCCCTCACCCTTACCCCAGAACAGCTGTGGATCAGTAGCCTGCCTCCCTCCCTATCCTCACCCTTACCCCATAACAGCTGTGGATCAGTAACCTGCCTCCTCCCTCCTACCCCTCACCCTTACCCCAGAACAGCTGTGGATCAGTAGCCTGCCTCCTCCCTCCCACCCTTCACCCTTACCCCAGAACAGCTATGGACCAGTCAGCTGCCTCCTCCCTCCCAATCCTCACCCTTACCCCAGAACAGCTGTGGATCAGTAGCCTGCCTCCTCCCTCCCACCCTTCACCCTTACCCCAGAACAGCTGTGGATCAGTCAGCTGCCTTCTCCCTCCCACCCTTCACCCTTACCCCAGAACAGCTGTGGACCAGTCAGCTGCCTCCTCCCTCCCAATCCCCACCCTTACCCCAGAACAGCTGTGGATCAGTGAGCTGCCTCCTCCCTCCCACCCTTCACCCTTACCCCAGAACATCTGTGGACCAGTCAGCTGCCTTCTCCCTCCCACCCTTCACCCTTACCCCAGAACAGCTGTGGACATGTCAGCTGCCTCCTCCCTCCCAATCCTCACCCTTACCCCAGAACAGCTGTAGACACGTCCCCTCTCCCCCCATCACCTGTCCCAGCCCATGGCCAGACACATCCCCTCTCCCCCCACCACCTGCACCAGCTCATGGCCAGACACATCCCCTCTTCCCCCACCACCTGTCCCAGCCAGAACAGGTATGGATCAGTCAGCTGCATCCTCCCTCCCAACCCTCACCCTTACCCTCCTCACCTCTGCACCTGCCAGCCCAGGGCCATTTACATTTTTGGCATTTTGGTCAGCTGCTTCATATCCTTTCACTCCACATCTGGCCAGCTCTCCACCTACTTACTGTACCTTTCTTCCCTATTTTCAGAAGATCAACCAACATCCCAAGTCTCCAACCAAGAGGCCTATCATCTTGCAAGCTCAAGTCCACGTTCCCGCCAGTAAGCACCAAATAAATGCACCAAATAAATGCAC